>KN475579.1:141056-164274 GCA_000787095.1 Periophthalmodon schlosseri | reverse complement strand
GTGGGCCGGGCAAAGGGGGGAACGGGGCGGCACAAACACTGTAATGTAAATGTATGCTTGGCTACTGTATATATTTGCGAAGGGAAGCACACGGGACCGCCTTGTTTGGCCGATTTAAGCCCAGAGTTTGTGCATCAGGCTCATGTCCAGTCACATCGCATTTTCATAGTTACAGTTACAGTGTAGTGTTGTCACGATACTGAAATTTCAAACTTGATTTCGATACTAAGGAATAGACTTGATCCTCAATACCGATTCCGATACCGCATTAAAAACACTCTTTATTTAGACATAGAATGTGATTTTGAACATTAAATCTTTGTACTTTCTTTTCTATTCCCATGTGGCCTTATATCTGTGTAATCCCTCAGTCGTCCAGTAGGTTCCATAGTGGTCGATGGGCGTGTACTAGTCTATGTGTCTTATACTTGTTCTGATACAGCTCAAGATCATTCTAAAGATATTCAGGAAAGGTTCATATACCAGCTCAAATGAGTATCTAGTTTTGATACTAGTTTTACTATCTGATTTTCGATACTTTTGACAATGCTCTGTTCAGTGTAGGCTATTCTATTCTACATACGAACAATTAGCTCCCTTTCTGCCGTGTTCTACAAAATATGTATTTTAGTATTCATTTTGGGAACATATGTGTAATTGCTGTATAACTGAAGTGTTCTTCATGAAAATAGTCCGTAACTTCCTCTGCATAAAAGCCAGAAAAGCAGGAAAAAGCAACAGCCGATTGACAACAAAAATATCGATACTGATGGAGCCGTAAGAAACTATTGATTCTCATGCAAAAAAATCTATAGGCTACTTAATCTTGTTTTTAAATCAATTTTCAAAACTTTTTTGATATGCATTAGTTTATTTAATTGCTAAATCAGTTCAAGCTAGGATGGAAGGTGAAGGTAATAATAGACTCTTGAAGGTCGAGGAGTTTCAATTTCGGTATCGGAACAATATTGCAGTACTTGCCATAGTATTGCTCGGTATTGGATTGAAAGAAAAATCACTGGTATTGCTTATCACTGAATATAGCTTGGCCAATATGGCAGTTTGTATTGTACGTCTGACCTGTGCATCAGACACAAAGGGAAAGAAGTTAATTTGACAAACCAGCATCATAACACCTGGTCCATACTTATTATATTATTATTAAGACAAGACTGAAAGCCTCTTCTCCCTGGTATTTAATACTAGTCATACGGGACATCTTGGTGTTTTATTGTTTTTTTCCTATGTATCGTCATATTATCTGTATATTCATTTTTTGTTTTTTTTACTTTTATGTAAAACCATTTGTTGTTATTTTTTAGATGTGGTGATGTAGTTGCTCCCATAGACTGTATAAAGAAGTGGACTAAGTGAGTGTGACGTCACCCACAGCGTTCGGCTCCAGTCAAATGAAGCTCATCGACGCTAGAGCAGTTATAGGGGCCAATTTGTAACTCAAACTGCAAGCATCATAGCAACCAAAGAGCCAATCCGGAGCGAGCTGTTGAAGGGTAGTTCAGGGAGCGGGCGCTTAGCAACGCTGTCAATCAAACCTGTTGCTAACGCTAGTGGGAGCGACCTCAGGGAAAGAAGGCGCCTGATTTGTCCGTTATTAATGTTCATATCCTGATTTACTGACACAATAGCGAAATATAAACACCAGGATCATGTAGAGCGGGTTAATATGAACATTTTAAAACCAAAATGACGAGGCTCAGTGCAGCAGTTACAGAGAGAGCGCGCCCATGATCACTTTCTATTTGGAACGTTGCAACTAGCAGGTCAGTCGATTTATATATACAGTCTATGGTCTCGACATAAAATTTTCGCACGTTCTGTAGCCGACCTTTGGCTCCCTCTAAGTGAATGTATTCTTGTGTACAGTATCTTTGTGAAGTCTGGCATATGTTCCTCCTCGTTTGTGTGATTAAAGCCCTGAGTTTGTCCATCAGGCTTGCGTTCTGTCACCTCACATTTTCACCGCTGAGCCTGAGCCTGCGTTTGCCGTTAAGCAGGTCCGCTGCGGTGGGACGTCCCGTAAAGCAGCCCCCGGCAGAGAGCGCGCCGCTGTCCTGAACTGTTACCCTGAATACTCCACAGAGAGGGGAGAGAGGGAGGAGAGAGGGAGAGGGAGGAGAGGGAAGGGAGGGAGGAGAGGTGGTAGAGAAAGGAGAGGGAGGAGAGGGAGGAGAGAAAGGAGAGGGAGGTGAGGGAAGACAGGAAAGAGAGGGAGGAGAGGAAAGAGGGGGAGGAGAGGGACGAGAGAAGAAAGGAAAGAGATTGGGAGGGTGAAGAGAGAGAGGAGAGGGAAGAGAGAGGAGAGAGAGGAGGGAAGAGAGGGAGGAGACGGAGGAGAGAGAGGAGGGAAGAGAGGGAGATGAGGGAGTAAGGAAAGAGAGGGAGGAGAGGAAAGAGAGGGAGAAGAGGGAAGAGGAAGGAGAGGGAAGAGGGGGCAGAGGCAAGAGGGAGGAGAGAAGAGAGGGAAGAGAGAAGGAGGGGGAAGAGAGGGAGGAGAGGGAAGAGAGAGGAGAGGGGAGAGAGGGAGGAGAGGGAAGAGAGGAAAGAGGGGGAGAAGAGAGAAGAGGGAGGAGAGAAAGAAGAGGGAGGTGAGGGAAGGGAGGAAAGAGAGGGAGAAGAGGGAAGAGGGAGGAGAGAGGAGAGGGAAGAGAGAGGGGGGCGAAGAGAGGGAGGAGAGAGGTGGGAAGAGAGGGAAAAGAAAAAGGAGAGGGAGGACAGGGAGGAGAGGGAGTTTATTAAGGATTTGGACATGGCACAAGTTGAATGTGCCTCATTTGAAAGAGAAGCAGCACCTCAGGGTGAGCTCCCTCTGTCTGAGCAGGTTTGGTGTTGTGTGATTTGCCTGTTTAACTACTTCTGGCATCTGGCGTCTTTTGTCACTTAACAGAATGTTTGTTTGTTAAAACTTGAAAGTCCACTATGTAACTTTTCTCAATATGACATTTAATCCTAAATAGTTTTTTTTTTTTTTTTTACACAGTGATATAATGCTATTTAAAGAGCAAATATTAAGTAAGGCACTCAGAATACAGTATTCTGATTGGATACTAACATTATATGTTAAAAAATACATTTTAATAGAGGTAAGTATTCTGTGGCCTGGAACAAATATGATTCCAAGATTACACAATGTCAAGCTTAAAAGCATAATTGTTGCTGGGAACGTGAACCTATCTGCCCTCGGCCTGTTATAAAGAGGGGATCTGTAGAGGGATCTGAAGTCTATAATTTGCTGTTAAAATGAACCTATAGCCTATAAATATTATCCTATTACAAACTCACTACTTAAATGAGCAGTTGTCTCACTCACTTTTTGCCATTTTAGCCTGGGTAGGAATTTTACCAGGTTAGTTTGGTAAACTAACACCCCAGCAGCGTAAGCTAACCCTCTTACATAGTAAACCATCACAGTAACTTACACTACAGCAGCACTACACTTTTTCCATGACTGTGCTTTTACAGAAAGGTAAAATAGTGCCTCTGTGTCGTTACATTCATATATGTAGTGTTCACTACTTTCCGTGACGCATGGTGGGAAATCTGAAGTGGTCTACTTTTCATTCACAAGACTTTGGGACATAACAACACAGCTGTGGCTACATAGTAATTAGGGAGGTGATTTGGACCCTGCGTCAGCCCTGGAATCGGGCTGGCCGTTGTCCTGGATACATTTGACCCATAGATTCTGAACTAGACCGGGGCCTGTGGTTCCCAAACTGGGGTGCGTGTGTCCCCAGAGGTGCATAAAACATGTTTTGCACACAGCCTGGTTCAATTTTGAAACAAGAATGCAAATAGCAGTGTGTTTGGGTGCCTTCTCACACCAGTACACAAACCCACATACTGTTTGACTGTGCGGACGCAGACGAGGATAAATGAATGAAGCTAATGAAGAGAAGTCAATAGAAACATATCAAGTTGCATTGTGCACCATTTATGTTTCGACTGGAGCAAGTCTCAACACGGTCCAATCCTCGAGTTTTATAAGAACCACATGAATGCAGTAAATGTTTGGCAGAAGGCCTATTTGGGTTTGAACTATAATAGTTTCCTACTGTAGTTAGAGTTTTATACATGTCACACAACCATTTTATTTTTGCACAAAACCATAAAGATAAATTGATACTATCCTTATGACACTCAAAGGGAGCTTAGATATGGGCTATTATCGAGGCATTAGTGGTGTGGGTTGAGACTTTGCCCACCAACTGGATGGTAACTAGTTCAAATTGCATTTAATAATAGCATATTTGGCTCACATTCCCCCTTTTTGCCTTCTGCCAATAACAACTAATGTGACAGAAAGGGCATCTGACATAAAAACCATGCCACATTTGTGACAACCCTGACCTGTTAAAAAGATAAAAAAATATACAAACAAAAAACAAAGAAAGAAATAAGTATATAAGTTCAGGAAATACAAAGTTAAAGCCATACTTCGAAACATTTTCCAGAGAGATACATATGTTTTATGGCATACTGTGGAACATTATAGCCTAAGGAACAACATTTCCGTGGAAACAAGCAGGAGGAGACCTTCTTCCAGGCCATGTTTGAGTCAGGTTTGTGGAGATGCGAGCCCGCTCACAGTAAGGATGCATGCGTTTCAGTGCAATAAACAACACAAATGCAACCAAAGCAAACACAATCTATTTTTTGCTAAAAAAGTTCCATACTGTGGCTTTAAATTCCCATCTTTCTAAATCCATCCCCAGTCAAAAGTGACATTGTGTGGTCCGGGACCTCATCATTTTTGCTGGCGGCTTAAATTGACACCTTCTCCTGAGCGTCAAATCCTCAACCTGTTCCTGATTATCCGCGTGGTACCTACTGTATAACATTACATCTCTCTGCCCAATCCGCGTCGCCTAGCTTACACCTACAGTAAAAACACGTAACTTAGCCTCCCTACTTGACAATAACGACCTCCTATTAGGGCCGTGCGCGCGCGGGGAGGGCCCTGACCCGCAGCTTGAGCCTGTCACTGATTGCGCTGCGGAGGGGAGCGAGGGGGTACAGTAAATGTGAACAGGCTGGATTTGAGACACCTGTGCTGAAAGAGGAGACGCCGAGCTGGGTTGATCACTACCAGACCGCGTGGCTCTGGAGGTCCGCTCATTTTGCACCGTGAGACACCTCTGGGAACACGGGCTCCTTTTAATGAACGGTTTAGTTATGGTTTACGCCTGCTCCGGTCTTATCCAATGTCATAAGAGTAGGTTTAGTACAGTCATGGTTTTCTCGCAGTTTTCTTGCCTATGTTTACTTTTCATTTTGTATGGTTTTGTACTTCCATTGATCTTACTTCTGGTCCAGATTTTGTTCATGCTTCAAGGTTTATCCCCGGCATGATGATGTGTGAACATGAATTCTTTTTGGTCTGTTTTTTCCTGTGGAACTGTACTGCAAAGCCTATTCAAGGAACTAGGTTAGATGAGATAACGTTGAAACAGTTGGGAATTTGCGAAGTGCAGTTGTGGGGGTCAGTATTTATCGTGGTACTTTTTTTTAGTACTAGTCAGGAACTTTTTTTTAATTTTTCCTGTTCTACGATTAGATTTGAGCAGTAGAGGGTTGAATAAATAACTTCTCTTTGCTTGTGTTTTTTTTAGCCATATGGTACATTTAGAATATTTTTTGGGGAATATTTCAATTTTTTGGGGAATATTTCTATTTTTTGGGGAATATTTCTATTTTTTGGGGAATATTTCTATTTTTTGGGGAATATTTCTATTTTTTGGGGAATATTTCTATTTTTTGGGGAATATTTCTATTTTTTGGGGAATATTTCTATTTTTTGGGGAATATTTTTTTTTTTTTACTTTTTGTGTCAGTGGCATAAATTAGTTTCAATATTATCATTTTAAACAATATATCGCACTTCCAAATATGTAATCGTGACAGGCCTAGTTGGCGCCAATGTATTTCAAATGGGAGCATTAGCGTTAGCCTGCAAACATAACAAACTATGAAAAACTAGGGCTGTAACTGACAACCGCTCGACCACACGTGAGTAACATCAGAGCCTCATTAAAAAACATCACCACGTTTAGAAGTGTTTGGCAAAGTTTACTGACATAGCAGTGAACGTAAAAATGTGTTTAAATGCTAACAACCACGTAATATTTCGTACATGTAACATTATGATGGGCAAACTACACCAAAACAATATGAATCTTGTTGTAGTGTCCTTGGGCAAGACACTTAACGCACCTCGCCCCCAGTGTCTGTGTACGCGTCACTAATGGAAATGTCTATATCAGCAACTAAACCCATCTCCGCCGCATCAGCAGAACCATAAACCACCTCAGCCTCTCCTTCCTCTCCTCTTCACCACTAACTAACCACAGTCTGTTCCATTATCGGAAGCTTCCAAGGTTCCACGTTTAATTTGTGTGTGGCTTTTTTGTGTGGAATTTGAATGTTCTACTTGTGCCTGGGTGGGTTTCCTTGGGATGGTCCAATTTCTTCAACCAAAATAACCACTGATTAGCCCTTTATCTTGGTTCTCCTGGCCAAGATCTAGAAAACGGTCCACCTACTGCTGCTTATTTTTTCATCATAACTGTCATGTAATTTTTCTTCAACCTTCTATGCGCCTTTAAATAACTGTATGTAAGTATGTAAGTGGTGTATAGTTCATAAACCTGACCTATGACCTATGTGTGTCCCCGTATGAGGTAAACATGTTCAAACATAGCTCTTACTGATAACAATTCTAATGCTGATTTATTCGATTTACAAAAACATTGGACATGTGGCCAAGCTGTTTATGTTATAATTTGATGTTTTGGTTCAAGATGATTATCCAAGCAGAAAGCAGAACGAGCCTCACAACAGTCTCTCAGTTGGGTTGCCAGTTTCAATGCTGAAATCCAGTTTTAAACCTAAAAGGCCTCTCGCTGATCTGAACGATCACTACCTAAACCCCAGCACCTGCAGCTAAACATGAACCAGTTCTAGTGCAGCCTTTGCAGCTCAGTGAGTGAATTCTGGAGGTTCTGAGCTTTCACATGCGGCCTGTCCATATACTGAGAATGAGAAAAACTTGTATTTGTCCTCTATCTGCAGGTTAATGCTCTGGCAAGGTTCAGACCATGTTTTAAAGAGCACAGGTTACATACAGTTCCTTTGAGTTACCTGCGGAGAAGGTCAGACCAGGGGAAAACGCTAATTACAGTTGGAAAAGTTGAAGAATGGGCGTCGATCCAGGAAAGAGACAATAGTAAAAGTGATTTGGCGTTTTGAATGGGGCAGTGATAGGAGAGAGGTGCAGGGCCATAATCCCATAAGCCTTGGCAGCGGCGCAGGATGTAATTGGTCGTTAGCGTCCGTTAGCAGAGCTCGTCCTGTCAAGAGCAGGAAAACCACAGCAGCTCCAAATGAGGAACAGACAGGCCTACGGTCACCTCCCATCTACACGCACTCCACAACGCTCTACATGTGTTAAACGACTGCGATACGGCTTCAGAAATCCAGATATCCAATACAATCCAGCTACTTTGATCACGTATAATACTGAAGAGTTATAAAGGGGACTACATAGACTATAGATCATTTGCTCTGTCAATAATAATGTTGATGCGTTGGTCCTAGATGGTGCTTTTTGAACAGAAAAAGTTTCGTCCATTCACTCTTTGGTGGTAAAATAAATTATTACAAAATACATAGCTACAGCTGCCCTGGGGCGGACTGTCAGAAACACGGCTGCCAATATCGTCCTCTCCAACCAACACCACTCACTCAGTTACAGTTACACAGGAAAGATTAAATCAAACGTCAGACTTTACACTTACAAGATCACGACTCTAACATCTGATACAGTCCCAGCACCACATTTGAATTGCATTAGAATAGTTTTAAAGCTACACTGGGTAACTTTTCTAAAGGGTCTGCCACCTGTCTTCATGGAGATGTTTTTGCTTTGTGTAGTATGACATTAAACTTATCTATCTCCATGGACACAATTAGGTGACACCACCACGCCGAGTTACAGGTCGGATCTGTGGAGAGGCGGGCCGACTCACAGTAAGAACGCGCAATTTTCAAGGCAACAAAAGCGCCTGTAATTGAATAAACGCCAAATTATATAAAATATTCCAGGCAAAGCAACAACATCTCCATGGAGACGAGCGGCAGTGGCAGACCCTCCCACCTGAAAAGTTACATAGTGCAGCTTTACGCAAGTTATTAGAAAACACTACACATAAATATTGATGCAAAAATGAAATAACTTTCGTAGTAATATTTAGACAGCACACCTGGTTATGGTTGAGGTGGAAATACCAAAGTAATGTCTGGAAAATGTTGTCCAGAGCCAGCTTCATGAATAATGGGACACGTTACACCGACCCTCTCCACGTCCTGCTCTCCCTGCACACTGACCCGACGTGTAAGTGACTGCTGCGGGGCTCATGCGTGCTATCATATTCACATTTTTAAATAATACATGGGAGCTTAGGCGGTCTATGTGTCCACACTTAAGCTTATCATTTTCACTAATATTGGGAGGCTGTATTTGTCCGTAAAAATATTAGAATCTAAAGGCCCTGTACCTGTTTTTTCCCATGTATTTGAGCTAAATGTGTAGCTTTTGAGGTCAAAATACATCAGCTGTGTACTGTCCACATCTGATTATAAAGCGTTTTATTGTCCGATAATCAGGAAGTTAGCATGCTAGTTGTTCTTAGCTTTAGCGTCACGGCAAAACTCCGCTGCTGTCTCTGAGAGTTGTGCTTATAAACTCATCGCGGTGAGTAATTAGGACGCTCTGAATGCATAAGGTAAGTGAGGAATAACTTTGGACCACTGCAAACTGTTTAAAATGAACAAGTTCTGCTTTTCATGTTTTTTGGGACATTGAAAATCAGGTACAGCGCCTTAAATGTGTTTTTTGTTAAATTTGCACCACAGATTTGTACCATTTTGAATTGATATCATCATTGGAAACTTTTCAAAGTGTATTCCATGAAACAGACGCCTTTGGTTAAATGTTCTGACACTAAGATCAGCAGTGATTATGAATGTTTTTTACTAAAACTAGTATCGAAACTAGATACTTATTTGAGCAGGTATCGATACTAAAAAGTCACATTCACAGAACAGAAATGAGCCTGTCCTGAATAGCTTTAGAATGATCTTGAGCTGTATCAGAACAAGTATAAGACACATAGACTAGTATACGCCCATGGAACATACCTGGATTTTCACCTGGTAGGGATTAGACAGATATAAGACCAGATGGTAATATAAAAGAAAATACTACAGTTTAATGTTGAAAATCACATTCAGTTGTCTAAAGAAAGAGCGTTTTTTTATTATCGCCGTGGTATCAGAATCCGTATTGAGGTTCGAGTCTATTCCTTAGTATCGAAATAGATACATTTTAGTATTGTGACAACTCTAGTGAGACTGTACATGTGTTCCTGAGTGGAGGTTGGTGACAGAAGGCCCTCGGCGCCTCTCCTCTGCAGCTTTATGGAGTGTGAGCGTGGAGCCGGAGCTGTGGGAGAGCCGGGCTGTACGGAAGAGAGAGGGAGAAGAATGCGCAGGGAGGACCGGCTCGGAATGACACAGAATAACACAGGCCTGGACCCAGCCAGCTTCATACAGGAAGGTAAGGAGCTAAACGACTGAGATGGAACAGGCTTCAGGGGCTGTTTTAGAACTGTCTGTCTAACTGTCTTCCATGAACGTTTTGTAACATTTTCACATTCAGGTTTTGTTAAAGAGGGGGTATTTGACTTCTATAGGGTATTAACTGCTAACACGTAACATATTTAGATCACCGCGTTGCCTTTTATTGTTTTGAAAATGCTATATTTGCCGAAATCAACATATTAACATGTTTCACTTTCGTTTTTGGCGTTCCGAGGCTCCACCTCCTTTTGCTCCTCGTGCTTAGTCACTGCAGAGCGCTATCACAACACAATCGGCGTGGCATTTGGCATAACAGCCCCTCTTTAAAGACACAGTATGTAACTCTGATCTCTACTCTAAAACCGGACGTGGTATGTCACCTGCATGTTTCCATTGAAATAGAAAGTTAAACCATACTTCAGAACATTATTTATGGAGATGGATAACGTTTATGCCATACTGTGGAATATTATGGCCAAAAGAACAACATTTCCGTGGAAACAAGGCCAAGAAGAGTCAGGTTTGTGGAGATGCAAGCGCGCTCACAGTAAGGACGCACGTTTTTCAGTGTAATAAACACAGCCAACGTTAAAAAAACACGCTTTTATTGGCTAAAAAAGTTACATACTGTGTCTTTAAGATATGTTTGGTTCCTTTATTTGAAATATATTCCTAACACTGCTCACTTCGTTCATTTGATATACTTATTACTTGCTACTACTACTACTACTTGCTGCAGTTGGTCATTAAGACAAGGTCCAACATTCACAGTATTACACTCATACACACACAAGAACAATACAATAAGAAAAAACTCAAATTCCGAAGCATAATTTCTTTACCCTGGTCATTGGTCATTCACTCTTTAGTCACACTTTGATATTGCTAAGCTTCTGGGTAAAGTGTCTTGCCCATGGAAACAATGCCTGTGGGTCAGATGGGGATCATCTCACAGCCTGCTTACATCAGTAGCCATTATTATGAGCACATAAGTAAATACTGACTGTTGGTAAGTTATAGGTACAGTGTGTAACTTTTCTGCTACCTATTTGTCTCTATAAGCCGCCCCTGGACTAAAGACCTACAGCCCTACTTTATACGGCATTATTTGAACACAGTCACCTGGCTTACAGCACCACCCCGGTACGGTCGTGTGTGCGTCGGCCTTGTGTGCTCTCTTCGAGGTGGTACGCTGTGTATCCGGAGGACGGGGAGGCTGCGGTGCGATCATTATCCCGGCTGCCTCCACTCTCCAAGCTGGGGCCCATTAGCCGTAACTATCGGGAGCGCTCTTATTGGTTCTTCATGATAAATCTCCTTGTTTAGCGCTTTGCTCCCGGTGACCCTGCGCGGCGGCTGGAGCGGAGCGTTTGAAGTGGGCCCGGGCGGCATTAGCGCCTCCACACATGCAGGCGCGAGGGCCAGGGGAGAGGGGTTGCAGGGGGTCAGCGGAGGCACCGGGGAGGGATATAAAATAGATGTGTCCACAGGGTATAAAGCTGTCAGGAATGGCCGGTGTCTTAACCTTCAGATTCAGACGTGAAAGGGTTAATGAGACAAACAGCACATGTCTATTTGAGAAAGATACTATAAAATGTCCTAAAATGCAGGGTCAGTAGTATTCACTTCTGTTTCAGCTTTGAATACTTCACAAATGCATATGCGGTACGTATTATAGAACTACTGTCGATATCATGTTCTCATCAAATATGTTCCACAGGATGTCTGCGTAATCCCTCATTTGTCCAGGAATGTTCCATAGCACATTTCATCATAATGGTTTGGACTGGATGACAGAATAGAATTTTTCTTTTGCTATATACCACAAGTTACCTCTGTGTTTTTTTATACAGATTGGCGTCAGTCTGGTCCCCACGTTCTCCGTTGCATCTCAAGCCCGGTCAAACGTGATCGTCCAGTCAGGTTTGTTTGTTTCAGTGACTCGTGAAACGAAGGAGCTCATTGGTCACCTGTGATTAACAGTTTAGTGTTTCGCTCATTGATTCTGCAGAAATCCATGATGTTTTTCAGTCCTGTGATATTTTTTTCCTTTATTATTTCCAATACGAATGCACCATCTGAAGACGGGCAGATTCACCAGTGATGAGACTAAGAAGTGTGTTTTCTGGATCCCAGGCAGTACCACAAGGTCTTTCTCAACTTAATTGAAGCAGTAAACTCATCTGTCTTGGCACCATGTTGCTAATAGTCGTGCTAACAAGCTATTTTATCGTAATGACAAGAATTTACCTCATACAGTGTTTTTTTCCAGACGCTCAGTCACTTTACAACTTTGTGGATTATTCATTCACTCCGTACCGGTGGTGATAAGCTACTATTGAAGCCACAGCTGCCCCGGGGTAGACTGACAGAAGCGAGGCACTGTGGGTGAGGTGTCTTGTTTAAGAACACAACAACACTTTGCACTAGAGCCGCTGCTGCTGTCCCACTGCGGCACCTCCCATCCAAGTACTAACCAGACTCAACCCCGCTTAGCTCAATGCAATGTTCCTTTCCTCACCACTGACACTAGAGGAACATTATGCACATCTTTTGTTCTGTTAGATTTTAACCATAACTAAAGAAGATACATGTCCATTATTAAGTTGTGAATCAAGAAATTCTATAGTGTTTTTATTGATTTAAACTAAAATATTTTCAAAACATTAGCTTGTGCTCGCTTCACTCCATGTTTTTGGACTGTAGGGAGGAGACTGACATTTCTAGAAGAAAGCCACAAAAAAACAGTAAACACTGGGATAAATCTAGTGTCTTGTTAAAAGATATTTGAGGTAACACTTTCATGACTTGAGCTGATTATAGGACCAGACACAACAGGAGCACAGCACGTCACGAAACTTCCAAATCCCGCCGTTTTAAGTGTGTTTTTGGTCTGTTAATAATCATAGGGGAGACTAAAACCTTCTTAACAGCATTCCCAAGTTATGCCTTCGCCAACATCTCCTTAGAACCTTTTTTGCATTCATTTTACATAGCACTTTTCCAGGCATTCAAAGTCATTTTTACAATTTCGTGCATTATTCATTCACTCTCTACTTGGTGGTGGTAAACTAGCCACAGCTGCCCTGAAGGAAGAGAGGCCACCAATCGCTCACATACCACATTCAGACTAAGCAAGGTGGGTGAAACGTCTTGCCTAAGGACAGAACAACACTATACACTGCTGCTCCACTGTGGCACCTAGAGGTCCCAGAGTTCCCAGCTTAGCTTCAGAAACCAGACGAGATCAGGCCTGGCCACACAGCCTCCTCTCTCTCCTCCATCACCTCTTCAGCAGTAGAACATCTAACTGAACTGATCAGGATATCATCTTCACAGCAGAATATCAAACCATCACAACCATCGACCAAAAATATGCACCAAAGGTAAAATCCTCCCGCTAAGGTAGTCCTGACCAAGACTAGCTCAAGATCTGGAGATGGGTTCCACTAAACTAAAGATGAAATCATTTCAAATCACGAATGATCATCTTGCGTCTTTTTAATGGAGAGGTTGTCAGTCTAGTACAACTACAATCACATCAAAACAACTGCAACTAATACATTTGAGGAAAAAAATTTGATTCAGAATGTGTCTTGCCCCAGTACAGATATATCGTATAAGCAGCTCTAGGTCAAAGTAAGTCAGATGAGTACTGTCTACATCGAAATATAAAGCATTTCCTTGTCTGACAATCTGGAAGTGTGTGTTTAGCATGCTAGTTGTTAGCATTACTGTGACCATGATGGCAAGTTGGGAAAAGCGCTTATAAACTCAGTGAATAATTAGGATGCTCAGAATGCACAAGGTAAGTGAGGAATAAGTTCTGACCACTGCAAACTGTTTAAAATGAGCTAGTTCTGTTTTTCACTTTAAGGTAATTCATTTAGCCAAAAACAAAAAAACAATCTGAACATCATCAAAATAAAAAAGAAACATATTTCAAAAAATCTTCTCAGTGAAACCTAAAAGTGTTGTCACAATGCAAACATTTTAAACTCAATTTCAATACTAAGGAGTTGACTCGATACTCAATACCGATTCTGATACCACGATGATAAAAAACACATAGAATGTGATTTTAAACTGTTGTATTTTCTTTTATATTGCCATGTGGCCTTATAACTGCAGCTCCGGTCCAGGGGCTGTAAGTATTCCGTATAAGAAAAGATACGAGAGGAGCTCAGACGGCACGCCGTGCTTTTGACAACCATAAAACCTAATAACATCCTTTGAACCCAACCTTCTGTGACGAGCTCCTAATTGTACCGGTTGAAAACATGACGTTTCTGTTGCTGTGATCAACTCTTTATGGACTTTTCGAATGACGTGGAATAATCATCTCTCTGGCTTTGATGCACCTTCGCTTCGTCACACCACGGTACTTTTATAGTTGTTTATAATACTGTTTATCCTCATGCCAGGGCAGTGCTGTAAGCCTGTTGTTCTTTTGGCTTTTCACACTTTTTCCAACGCCTATCATTAACATTCCTCTGGGATTGTCACATTAAGACATGATTAGTTACATGTAAGCAGGTGGCAACTAGTCATAGAAATACAGCTTGTTCAGTGTTGTTCTAGCGGTAAAATGGAAGAACTTGAATTGTTTTGATGGAGGAATTAGTGGGAAATATGATTTAGCACTTCGCACTTCCATCGAGAAGGTCCCAGGTTGGATTGTTTGGACCTTTCTGTGAGGAGTTTGCATGTTCTCCCAGTTTCTTGGTTTCTTCTTGTCTGGGATCCAGAATACACACTTCTTCAATACTGTACAAAGATGTGAGTCTGGTCACCGGTGATCCTCCCTGTTTTCAGATAAGCGTGATTGACAGGTGGATTAGCCAATCAGGGATGCGCATGGTCTGTCCGTATCAAAACAAATATAGCTGCTTCTGAAGAAAAATTTAGGAAAAACATTGAGAATTTCTGCCGAATCAATGAGCGAAGCACCAGACTCTGTTACTGACTGATACACTGAGATATTTTGGATTTGCCAGGCAAGGTTTCCTGCATGATTGTGTTCCAAATCTAAAAACATGCACAATAAGCCAATCCTCCAGCTAGGTACTCCTGACCGTGAACCGGAACACTGCTCCTGACAGGTTACCCCAGTGTCATTGAAATATGGGTCAAATTTCACTGCGGGGATAACGAAGTAAACCTATACCAAAATCTCATTAGGACTCCCTCGTTAAATAAAAGTTGAAATGAAAGGAATATACTTAATTAAAGGTGCACTATGTAACTTTTCAGGTGTAGGGTCCGCCCGCTGCCTACTTGTTTCCATGGAGCTTGCTTTGAACGTTCCACAGAATGGCCTAAACATCTCCATGGAGACAAGGACAAGTTTCAGGTTATATTTGTGGAGAGCATTTTTTTTCTTTTCTTTTTTTTTTTCTTTCTTTTTTTTCCACAATAAAAACACTGAGATCTATATACTGGGGAACATTCCAGGCAAAGCAATAACATCTCCATGGAGACAAGCAGGTGGCGAACCCTCTTCAAGAAAAGTGACATAGTGCACCTAGTATCCACCTAACAAAACAAAGCAAGTTCATTTTCAGAGAACATCTTGTTTCAAACACACAGATTGCAATTTCTTACACTCCTTTTGCCAAGAGTGATCTGCAAGTCCAGTCAGGTTTATACCGTCATGGTTCAAATTCAACACTTTATGAATGAAACGCTAGCTATGCCAGCAATTTACACATCACAGAAAAGTCAATGTTACGTAGTCACACAGGAACAGCGGGTCATGTGAGCCAGTCCAAACACGGTGTGAGCTGTTGTCAGTGCCCCAAGGCCTCATGGGAAACGCAGTCGCCTTTGGCAGCAGAGTGTCTAATTCTACTGATCTCATCACAAGACACTACAGTAAGCTCAATGATTAGAAGGAGATGGACAGGAGCGGCAGTTCCAGTGACCCTAGAATCTTAATCTGTACAAGGCTACAATCCCTGTTGTCCTGGTATTTTCCATCGCAAAAGAAAACGGGATTTTGTCAACTGGACAAAAGTTTAAGAGTGAATATTTATTTGCCACGGATCCGAGTAGCTTCTTCAGTTGTGACTGCCTCAAATATATGTCTGAAAGGAGGAGTTACCTACACTTTTCTGCAGAAAGGAGTATCAGTCAGTTAAAGTTTAGTTTCCATGTAATTAAGTAAAATAAGTTTTGCCCCAGTACAGATGTATTATTATGTCTATAGTGTAGCTCTTGAGGTCAACATAACCCCAGGCTCAGACTGCACACGGTGGATTCCAGATAATGCAAAGTGATGAGAGGAGGTCAGACCGCACAGCACGCAGTCTGGTGGTGCCGGCGGAGGTGCTGTGGCGCTCCGCAGACCCGGGTCCACAGGGGGCAAATGGGGGAATTGCAACCTCAGTTAAGAGTGTTAACACCCTCATTTCAGGCACATTAAATAATGCCACTTAATGGAAGCGTATTACGTTTGCACTCCTTTGAAACTTCAACGCACCTCAGTCAGTTTGGTCTGCACCCAGGCCTGATGCTCTGGATTCTTTCCTTTGAGAGTCTATTTTTGCCGGACGCCGGAGCCGACCGCAGCCTTTTCCCTTAATAAATAAATAGTTATGGTGTGAACACGTGGTCTGGCATGTGCAGCTTCAAAGGCAGTGACACAACGGCACAGCAGACACGGCTCTGAGTGTGAGTGTCACACCACAACGGGACCACTGACACTGGAGTCACAGCAGGACTGGTGCAGTCAGAGCGAGGCGAAGTCTACTGTGTACTATCAGCATCTAATCATAACGTCTTTAACTGTCCGATGATCAGGAAGTGCCCGTTAGCATGCTAGTTGTTGTTATCTCTACTGTGACTGCAAAACTCCTCTCTGGTCTCTGGTTTAATTACTAAGAATATCCAAAAGCAAACATTTGTGCATTTTCAGTTTGTTTATTTCTTCTAAAACAGTAAATTACCCATCAGCCCCTACCCTCCATCTAATGTTATCATTCCATTCAAAAATCTTGTGAACGTAATTTATTTACATGTTCCTGTTAAAGCATGTACAGTATGTTCTCTTCCTTCAGGACTATATATTTTCAATTAATCTGGACTTTTCCTGCCAAACATTTGCTAATAAAGTCTATCTTTGACCAAACCAATAAACTCATATTAACTGAGGAAACCTAGACTATCCTGGAATCTTTCTCCGCCGCTCCCGTTATTGCCTTACCCTTATCTCCCCTTCGATCCCGACATAATCCTGTAAAACAACATTCAAAACGGTCGCTGGTTTCTCTTCCTCCTCCTCAGCGCTATAGTTTAGATATAGAGCTTTTTTTTTCCATCACTTACTTGTTTCTGTGGAGCTTTGCCAAATTACAGGTCAGATCTGTGGAGGGGCGAGCCCGCTTACAGTCAGAACGCATGGGTTTCAAGGTTGTTGCTTTAATGTTATTTTGTTCTTGTTGTTTCTGCAATAAAGCTGTAGTTAAAAAAAATGCCATACTGTGGAACATTTGAGACAAGCAGGTGGTGGACCCTCCAACCAAAAAAGTTACATAGTGCACTTTTAATAGTATCCACATAAGAAAATGACATAAACAAATACATTTTAGGCTTATATGGATATGTGTATTATCAAACATATTTTGCAGCTCCAGTTTTTGCCTTAGCCTTATCTCTCTTTCAGTGTAGACCATAGACTGTATAAAGACGTGGACTAAGGGAGTGTGACGTCACCCATAGCGTTCTGCTCCAGTCAAATGAAGCTCATCGAGGCTAACAGTTATAGGGGCTAATTTGACACCTGATTTGTCTGTTCATATCTTGAGTTATGGACACAATAGCAAAATATAAAAATGAGCAGATTAATATGAACATTTTAAGACCAAAATGACGAGGCTCACTGCAGCAATTACACAGAGAGGGGCAACAGTTTTCACAGTTTTGGCAATTGGAGCCAGAGTCGATGGAGCCGGAATTGCGCCCATGCTCACTTCCTATTTGCAACGCGGCAGCTAGCAGGTTAGCTATGTCCATTTATATATATATATATATATATATGTACAGTCTATGATCTAGACTTAAAGTGCATATGACAGGTTTTCATGTTTTTCTAATTATGACTTGGTTTGGTGGGATATTTTGCCTGTGGTAAATATTTATCATAGTTTTACCTCAGTTAATTGGCAGTTTTTTAAAAAAAATTAATAAGAAAAGTACAAAAATACAGGAGGTAGCGGTCTAACATGGAAAATTCCATTCAAAATACAGGAACAATTTACGAGCAAGGAAGGCATTTTTCTGACAGTTTAAACCTTCATTCATCAAAATAAAGGTGTAAAGGTGTTTTTGCTGTATTTGTATTGTATTTTTGTATAATCTAATCATAGCTATTGCGCTACATTGACAAGCTTTGGCCCTTGTTTACATTATGGTTGCTAGGTTACAGTTATGGAATGACCTCTGCGTATGTCATATCTGCTGCCTGTGTCCAATCAGGAAGTAAAAAAAAATCTTAAATATAAAAACAAATCTTAAATATAATTCTATCTCGTTTTATCTCGTAAAACAACATTCAAAAGGATAGCTAGTTTCTGTTCTTCCTCCTCTTCATCTCTACAGTTTGGCATACAGCTCTTTCCCATTACTTCTCCCTGTGTTGTGGACAGCTCCTGATGCGTCACATCTGTGCATCCCGTTGTTCCCAGTGCGTCCGCTCGCCATCCGTCCCTGACCCCAATAACCTGAATTCCACTCCGATTAAGTTGGTTTTAAAAGGGAAGCCACACAGCGCGCTCCGGGGCCCAGTCGAACCTTAAATGGGAAGGCAGTGCTCTGTAGGGCGCTTGGGTTTCACTTTCCTCTGGCTCTTAAAGGCTACATACACTGGACAAAAGAACGGGCTGGACACGGAGGAGAGGAGGCAGAGGAGCTAGTCAAAACACACCCATGCCACGGCTCTTTCTCCGGCTGTGCTGATGGGTAAGCTAACCATGTTTCCACAACACGGGCTTCCATAAAAGAGTTGGATTGGGAGTTTTGTGGGAAATGCAAGGTGAATAGGGTAAGTATGGAAGCAGGGGCGTTGCAGCTATTAGGCAATGCAGGCAAATGCTTGGGGCCCACTGACCGCTAGGGGCCTCCAGAGAAGAAACAGCCCTTTAGTCCATATCATAGACTCTATATATAAATGGACATAGCTAACCCGCTAGCCGCCGCGTTCCAAATAGGAAGGAGACATGGGCGCGCTTCCGGCTCCATCTGGGTCCAATTCCCCTTTTATTGAAAAACTGTCACCCCTCTCTCTGTAACTGTCAGACTTGTCATTTTGGTCTTAAAATGTTCGTATTAACTCGCTTTACATGAGCCTGGTATTTTTATTTCGTTATTTTTTCCATTCATGAAGATATGAACCTTAATAACAGACAAATCAGGCACCTTCTTTCCCCGAGGTCACTCTTGCTAGCGTTACCGACAAGTTTGATTGACAGCGTTGCTAAGCGGCTCAATATAGTTGTAGTATTGTTTTATACTTGAGTGTCTGGACTGCAGTTGGTGGTGAGGCTCATTTCTCTATATGTCTTCTCATAATAATTCTGAATTTCCGCTTGGGGATAAATAAAGTCTTTTTGGTTTGATTTGATCATTTTAACATGCTGCAATAACTTTTTGCTTTGAATTTAAAGGCACAGTATGTGACTTTTTGGGGGTGTCACGTCACATGCATGATTCCATGGAAATAGAAAGTTAAAACCATACTTCGGAACATTGTCTGTGGAGATAGATTAAGCCATACTGTGGGATCTTATAGCCAGGTTTGTGGAGATGCAAGCCGCTCACAATACCAAAATGAGGCTTTAAATTGGACTGCAAAGTAATAGCAAAGCCTCTTTTTTCTTAGCTTGGATCTGGTTGTGGGGCCCCATGGTATGTTTTGCTCAAGGCTCTGAGGAACCCCTACAACACCATTACTTGGAAGATCACAAATAGTTAATCTGGAGAGAAGTGGTCTCTTGGATGGTAGGGCATGTATTTTAAATCATTAGGGTACAAGAAGTATTGGGATAATAATGGTATTTGTTTTGGGCTTGCTCATTCTGCAACAAGCTGCAACAAGTAGTCAAAGAAGTCAAGGCATTAAATTCTCGAATGGAAAACAAATTATTAGTATTAACATGATCAGACCATATCATGCCATGTTATCAACAATATCTACTGCCTTTGCCAACCATGTTTATATCCGTGACACCACAATCCAGCTCAGGAATGAAGTCAGTAATGTTCAAAGTAAAAGAGCCTAACACATAATTATTAAGATAAAACTAACCTTTAGAATGTAGAGAAAGTCCAGGAAATTTATGGAATGGACACATAAAAATAAATGACAGCTCGTTTATTTTGTTAAATGTAGGTTTAAACTGCCAGAAAAAAAGACTTCCTTGTGCGTAGACCTGTCACGATAATTACTATATCGACTTATCGTTAAATACATGACAATTGAAACAATACTTTTTGGGGGTCAGTATTTATTGTGAGGACTTTTTCTTTGCACTAGTGGGAAAATTTAGGTTATTTTTCTGTACTTAGATGCGATTTGAGCTGTCGAGGTTTGAATTATGAACTTCTATGACTCATTATAGATACAAACTAACTACTAAAGTGTTGTGTTGTCATTTATTTAATTAAATTTTTGTAAATATGGAGTAGTTTTTGTGTATAATTCTGCTTTATGGTTTGGTTTCATTATTATCGTTTATTGTCTAGATTTACTTCAATATATCGCACTTCAAAATGTGTTATTGTGACAGTTCTACTTTGTCTCTGCATTTTGGATGGAGTTCTTTGTTATGACATAAGTAGAGGTATTCCTTTTGAGAACTCAGCACTACTTCCTGTATTTTTGCACTTTTCTCCTCAACTTTTCCACAAACTGTCACTTAGCTGATATAAAACTCTGATAAATATTTACCACAGATGCTGTCCCACCAAACCAAGTCATAATTAGAAAAACATGAAAACCTGTCATATGCACTTTAACAGTAGTGAAGCGGGTTGGGCTCCTCTGATACGGTATCAATGACTATATTTGAAGCCAGCGTATGGTTTATATTAAACAACAAAAACAGCTTTGATGGACGAAATATTTTGTGTCTGCTGTGCTGCAGAAAATAAGAAACACATGCAGTATGCTTGTGATGATGAAATAGCGAATAACTCACTTTCTCTTGGCGATAATATAATGTGTTAAATGTTTATGTAATGGGATTTATGTCATTCATGTAGAAAGAGCAGGTCTATGCCACAAAACGCTACCTGACCCGCAGAAAGTAAAAAAATCTCAAACTTAAAGGCCCTGTACCTCATTTTTTCACCATGTATTTGAGCAAAATATGTCTTAACGCAGTACAGATCTATTGTATAAGCAGCTCTTGGGGTCAGGAATTGTGTGGTTAGCATGCTAGTTGTTAGCAAAAGACAAAGTTTAAATCTGTCAACTGGACAAATCGTAGGAGTGAAGACGTTTGGCTGCTCATCCAAGTGGCTTCTTCAGTTCTGGTCAGATTACTAGTGGACACTGTCTTATATCTATCTGAAGGGAGAGGCTAACTACACTGAAACTGTAAACAGCTATTGTCTCCAGTTTCGGCCTTAACGAACCTATTCAACCTGTAATGGCTCCTCCTATTGTTCTTTTTGTTTGCTTTGGTCTGAGGATGGAATCATAGATCTGTGAGAGATTATGTCTCAGGCCCCCATTCCTGTTCAAGGAAGGATTGTCTTTCCTAATAAAAATTGCTTCTTTAACTCCCCTCTCAAACCATTTCTTTTCTCTGGCTAAGATCTGAACCTCATATCTATTGTCTTTCCTAATAAAAATTGCTTCTTTAACTCCCCTCTCAAACCATTTCTTTTCTCTGGCTAAGATCTGAACCTCACTATCTTCAAAGGAGTGGTTAGAGGCTTTGAGATGGAGATGTACGATGGACTTGGGTCCAGAGGAGCTCTCGCGCCGGTGTTGGTACATTCTCTTGTGGAGTGGCTGTTTAGTTTCTCCAATGTAACTCTCGCTGCACTCTTCACTGCACTGAATGGAGTAGACTTTAGCGTGATGGCAAAACTCCGCTCTGGTCTCTGAGTTGTAAAAAGCGCTTATAAACTCATCGTGGTGAATAATTAGGATGTTCAGAATGCATAAGGTAAGTTAAGGATGGACCACTGCAAACTAGTCCTGTTTTTCACGATTTTGTGACAGTAAAAAGGTGGTACAGCGCCTTCCATTTTTGTTTAGCCTTTAGCTCTATGCTAGTGCTAATGCTAGTTTTTACTTCACAAAAATGATGAATGATTATTCTTAATTTGCCATTTTTGAGGACTAACGCTAACAGCTAGGCTGCAGGAAGAAATGCAGGGGACTAGCTACAGAGTAAAAAAAAAATGCAGACGAGCTTGTTGCAGAGTGATTGTTAGCATTAGCATTATCATTACTGTGTTTTATGTCTATTGATATGTCTTTCTAGCCCAGGGAAGGTAAAACAGAAGGAACATAAATAAGTTTGGCTGGTACAGTATGTAGAACAATGTCTAGAATCTAGGTCAACATTTTTTTCAACAAGATTTTTCATAGAACAATCTTAGATGTTTATACTTCTAGATTTGGCAAAGGTTTAATCCACCAGCTATTACTCATTGCAAAAAAAACAAACAACTCAACAAACAACTCTATTCACAGGTTACAAATGTTGAAACGTTGTTGTCCCTGGAACCAAGCAGCACCGGACTAGCTAAAAAAAAAAAGTACAAAAAGAAGGTTGTGTAGCTATGGGATGAAAAAGAGCTTGTGTATGTGATGGAACATTTTGGGACAGACTCAGGAATATAAATTAATAGAAATTACAATAACCGCATAACCGCATTGATACTTTGCAGTGACATCATGCTGGGGGTGTTCTACATGTATGTCTATGGTGGAATGTTAAGCAGTTATCATGGAGACACAATGCACACGTTAGATTAGAGAAATTCTAAGATAGTCTGAAAACCCAAGAAAAAATTCTAAATGGATTTAAACAGTACATTTTCAGGAGCCTGTGATCCCAGATGAGCGTTCATGGTCTTGTTTAGGTATTTTTCTGCAAAAAAGGTCAGAGTGACTAGCCGAAAAACTGTTGGCTAATGCTAGCTAGCTTGTGTGTGCGTGAGAGAATCGTTTAACACCACCTGTTGTAGCCCCAGCTAAATCCGTTTTTTATGATCAGATTGTGTTGAAACAAAGCTCGGATTAAAGTCTAACTTGAGTAACAGCGCTTCAAACAGAGCAGTGCCTCCAGTTAACATCACACCCCCAGGGAATGTTGATGACAGCCCAGAAATCCAGTACACACAAAAAGTCTTGATTTCCTCTGAACACATATTGGTAAAAAAAAAAATGCTAGCTAACATCGCAGACCGTGGAAGTAGTCAAACCTACAGTGACAGACTCTGCTCTATCGCTTTTGGCAGAGACTTTGGAACAGCCACTTCTACCCTTCACATCAGCCATCCCTCACCCCCCCCCTTACCCTCTCCCCTTCTCCCTCTCCCCCTC
>KN475579.1:89491-126261 GCA_000787095.1 Periophthalmodon schlosseri | reverse complement strand
CTTTCCCTAGAATGTTCCACAGTATGGCATTAAACATATCTATCTCCGTGGAGACAAGCAAGTGACGCCGGCAGATTAAGTTACAGGTCAGATCTGTGGAGAGACAACCCGCTGCCAGTAAGAATGCGTGTGCTGAGTTATGTTTGACCAGTAAAGACGCTCATAATTAGATAATTTCGATATATGTATGATTAATGCCACACTGGGGAACATTCCAGGCAAAGTAACCATGGACACAGGGAAGCAGCCCGGCAGAAAAGTAGCGCAGTGCACCTTCAAGTATTTACAGTGACTAAATAATCATGAAAATAAACCCGATTTAAACCAGAACTAAGCCAGGTCAAATTTAAACTTGGACCAAATGAAGCCAGAAATAGTCAATTGCAAAACAACCAAAATATCACATGAAATGACTTTGTACCGTGCGAAATGTGACCAGTGACCCCAGGATTAAACCAGGGCGCTAAGATAATTCCAGGGCTGTGTCCCCTCTCCAAACAAGTCCAAACCAGGACTAAACATGACCGAGAAGAATAGGGCCAACAAAAGGGTTAATCCGCGAAGTCAAACAGATTTCAAAGCGCTTAAGGAGTACATGTCATAACACTGAGGACTAAACTAGCCACAGACTTGAACTGAATCTGAATTAGTGTGGAATTGGAGTAATACTATGAATGAAGTAGGATAACTGTAAACAAGCAGTAGTAGTAGTAGTAGTAGTAGTAGTAGTAGTAGTAGTACAGCAGCAGCAGCAGTAGTAGTAGTAGTAGTAGTAGTAGTAGTAGTAGTAGTAGTAGTAGTGGCAGTAGTAGTAGCAGCAGCAGCAGCAGCAGCAGTAGTAGTAGTAGTGATTATAAAAATAACCAAAAACTTAACCTGGGGCTAGAATGTGGTATAATGGTAAACTGAAAACTTGGACTGGACTAAACCAGGTCTGGACAATAAAAATGACTGAAACTAGGTCTAAACACGGACTAGATAATAGACCCTAAACCTAGAACTAAACCAGGACTGAAAATTTACCCGAGAGTCTTAATCCAAGGTCTAAACTAGGTCTAAATCAGGTCTTATCTCACAAAATCTAAAATCACGTGTAAAACAAGGACAAAACTGCGACAAAACGGACCCAAGGTTTATTGCACAACACTGGATATAAACTTAACCTAAGACCAAATTCCACCGTAATTAAAATTTTCCTTATTATTATTTCACAAAATCCCTACAGTCTGTCAATTTTGGTCAAGGTTTTACAGAAAATTCCAGAAACAGGCGCGTATTTGCGTCCAGTTGTTAATCTTTTGTAGGACTCGTTACAGTCGCTTTCTCAAACCTAATTGGCGTTTGTCTGAAGTGACCTAAAAACCGCAGACGTTTGGAGCGAGCAGCGCGTAAAGTTTGTCCCCTGGTTTACTCCTCTCGTGTCTCTTCGTAACTATCTTCTAATAATGAAATGAAGCCAGTTTTTCCAGGCTGCTTTAAACGTAACTAACCTGTTCGGTCTTGTCTCCAAACTGCTTTTTAATGAGTAAATAACGCCACGGGTAATTCGCATATAGATTTTCTTTTTTTGTAAGTCAAGGTAGTGCCTCGTGTGCTTCCAAAATTCAGGCAAAAATAAAATAAAAATGAAAAACTAAAATCGCCAATGACTGGATATCGATCAATCAAATCTGTCGTAAAAAGAAGTCCATGTGTCACGGCTTTCCAAACCCGTCAACAACTCCAATCAAACTCCAGTTCCGAGAGACGTGCGCGCGCTGCTGGCTTCTCCAAAAAAAATCGTCTCCAAAATCGTCTCCAAAATCTCCAACAACGTGTCCAAAGTGTCCAAACCGGCTGTGCGTAATGCGCGCTTGTTCCTCTGTTACTACCGCTGCCGCTGCCGCTGCTGCTGCTGTCTCCCCGCCTGTCAAGAGCGAACTGTGAAACCGAATAGTGCTTCTCGGCTCGCTCAGCTCCGCATCAACAAAGCTCAGATGTCTTTTTGTTCCCCCCCAGAAAAGGAGAGGAGAGGCGCGCGGGCAGGCGGAGGAGGGAGGGAGGAGGGAGTGACAAGCCGAGGGAGAGGGACAGCCATGGAGAGTTTCAGCGGAACAATCAGCGCACTGACATGTGTCTCTTTGAAGTCCAGATATGGCAAATAAACGTGTTTTGTGTTTGGACTGTACTATCAGGATAAGTACCGTGGGAAGGAGCGCGGGGAAACTGCGCAGTCATGTCAACTCCAGGTGCGCTTTTCTTAACGTCAATAGAGTTTTGAATGATCCTAAATTAGATCATAAACAGATGAAGATACAATATGGTAGATTTATCTTACAAGAAAGTCAATGATTAGAATGTAAAAACTGTACGATACGTTCAACTACAAGTTTCTCAGGTGCTCGCCACCTCAGGACAAGGGTTGGGACTAGCTCCTGTTAGCACCATAGTAGATGAATTTAGACACATCCTTATAATAAACGTGGTGATGTGATTGAATGAATCTCTGAGAGTGACATTATCATGTACATGACTTTAAACAGGGTCAGGTCGTGAGTCCTGACCCTCTTCTCCATCCTCCTCCCAACAGTGTTCCCAGCTGTTGACTTTACGATTTTCTTTTTGATCAAACCAAGCTAATTTCATATTTTTAGTGTCACTGATACTAATCCAAAGCACCACTTGGTTAGTTCGTCTCTGAGCCCCTCCCTCTGGGCCAGCAGGAGCCCTGGTGGTTGAGACAATTGCCCACTAACCATAGGGTTGCATGGCAAAAGCAGGTTAAATAATGTCAACTAAACAAGTTTTTTTTCTGGATAACTGAGAGATTACCTGACATGATCTATGACACCTGTGGAGCATTATGTTAGAATCTGCACATTTTAAATCGCAATATTCATAAAAAAAAAAAAAAAAAAAAAAAGCATTCACAATTTTAAAACGCAAAATTTTAAAAAAAAAAAAAAAAAAAAAAAAAGTCCACTGACTTCCACATTAGAAAACTAGGGTGCCCAGTGGGAGCAGGCGACTCCGTAAATGTCATCACAACAAAGAGCCATGAAGTTGTCGGCCCCTCTTATGGATGGCAGATCACAGTAGCGAATAGCAGATTTTTTTATTTATTTTTTTTCATTTTGCCAAAATGACAATGCCATGCTGAAAAAGCTCAAACATGCACAATCACTGCAAATACTTCGGTGAGTACATGGTGAGGGGAAACAACTATAACATGGTTAAAAAAATTTTGCAGAATATGTCTGATTTAATATGCAACACCTCTGGATCACACAGATGACCATACGGATGACCCCGATATCCACTGCGTCTGTGTGAATGGGTTAGTGTAAACACCACAGAACCAACACCAAGCGGCACATTGGCCTGTCTCGTCAGAACGTACTTACAGAGCCCATCTGAAGAGCCCACAGGCCTCAGGCCTCAGCAGCGGTGACGGCTCCCAGAAGCCCCAGAGTGCACTGTGTAAACCAACTTTACCAGTGCGTCCTGCCCCCCACTGTCTCTGCCACCTGCCCCAGAGCAGACATGACCCAGGCCCACTCCACCTGCCGCGCACACACACACACACACACACACACACACACACACACACACACGCACGCACACACACACGCACACACACACAAACACACACATTGGATTTCCTTTCTTGTTGACATTCATTTCCCGGAGGCTTCTCTTTTTCACTTATAACATTGTTCCTTCATCAAAAATATACCTGCATTTGTATTTTTTTTTTTTTTTTGATAACTTTTTTTTTTTAGTCAGCTCCGCCTGAGTTATCACAAAACACTCGGTTTGAAGTTTCCCAGCATTGTTGTGTCACAGGTAGAAACCCCGTGCAGTTTTTAAGTCCATAAATCATCGTCAGACTCGTTTTGAGCATTTCTGCCGTCGTCTTGCATTCATCACGACTGCACGCTTATATTAACACGTTGAGGCATTTTTGTTAATAAAATAACATTTGTTTCTATCTGCTACCAGTAGATGGACCCCTACACCAGATTATTGTATGAAGAGCGCTCAAGATGGATAATAATGTCTGGTTTTATACATGGCCATTATTTTATTTATTTTTAAAGCAAAAATAACACGACAGTCCAATCAGATTTGTTCATTCCAGTGACGCATGTGAAACGAAGGAGCTCATTGGTCAACCGTCATTTTGAACAAAATCAAACTTCTCTCGTCTCAGATTTTAGTGCTTCGTGTGTATCCTGGATCCCACGCACGTGTAAATTAGCATTATAACCTGGCACCAGCATCTTTCGTATTACTCAGTCTGAAATAAATGAATACCATAGTACATACAGTAAGCCCCGCCCGCCTGGCCCGTCTCAAACACAACAGCAGGCACTCCCGGCAGCGCAAACATGGGGCGGGCGGTGCACAAAGCCTGGGCAAATAAACGCGACGCTCTGCTCCTTTACGGTCCACTCTGCTCCTCGCACACAAACACGGGAGCAGCTATTCTTAGACTGAGCCGCTGCGGAGCTAACAGAGCCGTAACCCAGGGATGCAAGAATGTCGAGAGCGAGGGATGCTAACCGGCACGTACGAGTACAAATGAATCGCAATCAGATCAAAATTTGAATAGTCGTAATTAGCCAAGACTCCAAGTATTTTATTATTTTTCCTGCAGGGTGACTGTTTTAGGGTTGTCAAAAGTATCGAAAATCTGATACTAATCGATAAAAAACTAGTATCGGAACTAGATACTCATTTAAGTAAGTATTGAGACTGAACAAAAAAAAAAATCACTTAACTGGATAAAATTTGACCTTTACAAACCAGTTGCATCTTGAGTTTTATCAGAACTAGTGTAAGACCACATGGTGTAATAAACAAATACTATTTTGTGTTGAAAATTACAATATCGTCTAAAAAAGAGCTTTTAAAATGATCTTTTGGGTATTGAAATCTGTATCGAGTCTGTTCTTTAGTATCGAGATCGACTTTTTCGAAATTTTAGTATCGTGGCAACACTAGAATGTTTTGTTATATTACTTTCATCCCTTCTGAGGGTGTGTCCGATCCACGTCCAGGGGAGTTGACGGGGGGGATAAGGGGGTCTGTTGTCCCGGACCCCAGGGTCTTAGGGGCAAAGTGATTAATTCCTATTAATTTATATTAGAGGGGGGCCCAAGTGAGACTTCTTGCCCCGGGCCCCTATATTTCTGTTGAAGGGCCTGTCCACGTCCACTTTCTCTTCTTGATCTGGACAGGTGGGGGCAGTTGCTTTGTCCTTTTCCAGAGGTTCATGATCCACAGTATTTGTCTGAGACTCATTTACAATTTTTTTTTCCTAAGTTAAGATAGTTATGATTTGACTAATTAGACCTCTCCACAGATCTGACTTGTAATTTGGCCTGGTGGCATCACCTTGTCTCTATGGATATGGATAAGTTTAATATTGTGAAATGTGTATTTATTTATTTATTTACTTACAAAGCCATTATATTGCACGAACCAGAACCAGATGCATTTTTTCACGTGTTATAGCAAGAAATGCTAATTTTCCGTACCTGTCTCAACATTTAAAACAAGCTAAAAAACATTTCATACAACATTATCACTCATACTGATGAGCCCTAGTTTGTATTAAGAAGGTAATAACATCTCCATGGAGACAAGCAGGTGACCCACCCTCCAAAAAGATTACGCAGTGCACCTTTAATAAAACCTAATGCGTGTATCCAAGGACATGTGAGGTAAATTTAATTAAACCAGACCACACCTCCCCTGGGCCAGTGCAGAGGTGGTCTCCACACTTGAATACCTGGCTGAGCACATCTCATGTGACGCACATGGACTGAACACGGAGAGCTGGATCAGAAAAGCCCACCACAGCCGTGTCCCCGGGCAGTTTAGCTGGTGGGGCTGTAGTGGATTCAAGAAATTCTTGGTCGACTAAAGGCATGTGCTGCCGATCGATTAGTCGAGTAAAAAAGGGGTGGGGAAAAACTATTCTTGTTGGACTAAAGACATGTGCTGCCGATCGATTAGTCGAGTAAAAAAGGGGTGTGGCAAAAGCTCTCAAAACTACTACATATCTCTGTGTATCTAAGACTACACCTGCAGGGGGAGTTCATGCAAAAACTATTTATGCAGAAAAAAGTACTAGAATGTATTTATATAAAGACAGATTAAACTTTAGAGAGATAGATTAAACCAATTAAAGAGTTTAATCTGCATTTTAACATATAAATACAAAAAATACCAGTTCTTCAGGTAATTCACTCACTCATTTCTCCTTTTTGCTGTTGTCCCATATAAATCTTTATCATCTAAATAAAATAATTAGTCAACGAATACAAATTTTGGTCAATCAGGAGACCATCAACCAGTGAATCGACTGACCGACTAAAGGACTACGGCACTATTAGCTTGTACGTGTTCAGGGGTTTGATACACCTTAGCTTTAGCAATGCATGCTAGCAGTTTCACTCATGAATTCAATAGGCTGGCACCCTGCAGAGAGAACAGATTTAACTTAAGTGCAAAAAATGGCTGCTAGCACTAAAGTGGGATACCTGCATAGTGAAGCCAAAACATTAAAGGTGCACTATGTAACTTTTTTGTCTCCGTGATGTTATTGCTTTGCCTAGATTTTTCCACAGTATGCTTTTTGTTTGTATAGCTGTAAAAACATTCAATCTTATTTAGAGCAGGCTCGCCTCTCCACAGATCTGACCTGTAACTTGTATTGGTAGCGTCACATGCTTGTCTCCATGGAGATATAGTTAAGATAGGGTGATCAGACATCCCCATTTACCCGGGACGGTCGGGGTCGGGGCTGCCGATCTTAAGGAAATAAGTTCTATATGGACTACAGAGCCGTTTTAAAGCCTCCAGAGAATTGGTGCAGTGTTGACCTGTTGGTCACATGAACATTAAACATCTTACACAAATCAGCCTCCTTTACATCAGATTTTTGAGGTGAAACTTTTCCCAAATTCTCTATTGAAATGAATGGGATTCCCACTTAACTGGAAGAGCCACCACAAAGAAAGCGCTTTTTGAAGCATTTAGAGGGAAAAGTGGGCGGGCTGGAATAAGGTCAAGACCAACCATCCCAACCCGGGTGTGTCCCAGAGTTGAATTTTGAAAATCTGGTCATCCTAAGTTAAGATTAATACCATACGGAGCATTCCAGGGAAAGCAACAACAGTCAAGGACAGATTACACTAAGTCATATTCATGGAGATAAGCGGGTTGTTTACTTTCCATGAGAAAAGTTACATAGTGCACCTTTAAACTGTGAGTGCTGGAGAGGCAAGAAGAGCGATGTGATTGGCTAACAATGATAGAAAGGCGACTCAAAGTAGAGCAGGGATTCCCAAACATTTGAGGAGGGACTGTGAAATGAAAACTGTATGATTGGACCATAGACTGTATAAAGTGGACTAAGTGAGTTTGACGTCACCCATAGTGTTCAGCTCCAGTTAAATGAAGCTCATTGAGGCTAGCGGTTATAGGGGCGAATTTGGAGCCGAGTTCCATATTTGGAATTCCGACTGTGAGTATCATAGCAACCAAAGAGCCAGTCCAGAGCGAGGCTGATGAATGTAACGCCCCTTCCCACCAGCACCGCTGGTTTAGCACAGAGCAGGTGCTCAGCAACGCTGTCAATCAAACCTGTTGCTAACGCTAGCAGGAGTGACCTCGGGGAAAGAAGACGCCTGATTTGTCTGTTTATGTTCATATCTTTATTTACGGACACAATAGTGAACACTAGGATCATGCAGAGCGGGTTAATACGAACATTTTAAGACCAAAATGACGAGGCTCAGTGCAGCAGTTACAGAGAGAGGGGTGACAGTTTCTCAATGTAAACTGAATTGGAGCCAGGGTCAATGGAGCCGGAAGTGCGCCCATGATCACTTCCTATTTGGAACGCGGTGGCTAGCAGGTTAGCTACGTCCATTTATATATACAGTCTATGGATTGGTCCCAGTTTCACTAAAAGATACTGTTTCATTACAAAAACTTGATTAAATACAGTGTCATCAGTTGTAAATTACATCATGAAATCATCTCCTCACCTCACTTTGGAATCCACTGAACCAGAGCCAGTACATCTTAATTCACATAACCACTGAACATTTTCCCATGATGTCCTTTTGAACAGCCTGCCTCTGCACACCGCCCTATAACTCTACAGTCTGCGCGCAGCTCCACTCCGCAGCTTGAGCCATGTCCGTGAACTTGTTTGACTTTGTGTGAGCGAGTCCTGTCCAATCGGGGCAGGCGTACGGGGTCAGCTGACGTGCGACAGAGTGGACGTGCGAGCCGTGTGATGGCCAACAGCAAGGCCAGATACTGCGCTCCAAAACACACACACTCATCAGTGACATCAGGAGACACAGGAGCCGTAAGGTAACACATGAGTAGCACCATATTGTGTTGTTTAACCTTTTAACTTATTAAAGGAGATATATTGTGCTAAATCGACTTTCCAGAACTTTTAATCATGTTATAATTGTTTCCCTTCCCATTTGCCCTGTCAGAGTTGTGTTTACAGTGAGTCATACATGTTTGAGTAATCTTTATTCTTCTGTATTCATGACGCTAATGCTCCAAAAATCCCTGTGTTCACCGATCACTGGTACAGTCACTGCTCTTTACTCACGTGCAGAGGTGGGACCAAGTCGTTCTTTTGCAAATCCCAAGTAAGTCTCGAGTCTTTGGCCTCAAGTCTAAGACAAGTCCCAAGTCACAGACAGGTAAGTCCAGGTTGTCTCAAGCCACAGACAGGCGAGTCTGAGTCAGTGCCCCACAAGTCCAAGTCGAGCCCAAGTCGTCTGCTCTGAGCTTCAAGTCATTTCAAGTCTTAAAAAAAACAAAGTACCGAATACATCTCGTAATTACCCAGTTCATATGCTTTTTAAAACTAAACTGCACCACTTTTAAAAAGTCATGGTAACAAATAGAGATGTAACAGTATCCACGTCTCATGCTACGTTTTTCTTTTTAAATGCCTTGAAAAGACCATAGAGCCAATCATTACTGTCATTACCCTAAGAGTTAAGATTTAATTTAAAAGTGCTTAATGTTATTTCGTCATGTAGTCTGCACTGAAATGGAGTGAAGGATCATGGTCTATGTAGTTCCTTCTGTTTTTTAGCTGTTGCTGCAACAAAACAATGGATTTAAGCAAAGGAGCTTGTAACCCAATTTATTGTGACAGCTCCATTATTATTGTAACATCTAAATAGATGAGGAGGAGGAACATGTTTCATTTTCTTTCTGTTAAATTAAGCACAGAAACTATCAACTGTAGTTTCTTTGGGGTTTTTTTGAGAAGCATCAAGTCATTTCAAGTCATAGGCTCAAGTCCAAGTCGAGTCCCAAGTCTGAGTCAATTTTATCAAGTCAAATCTCAAGTCTGACTCGAGTCCAAGTCACGTCTTGCAAGTCCCCACCTCTGCTCACTTGGCTTTCTGATTTTTTGCCTAATTGGTGACGCACGTAGAGTTCGGCAGCATCGCACAGCTGTTTTGGAACAAATGAAAAACAACTCTGCTCCTTGTTACTGTGAACTAGCCATCCACACTCTGGCCCATCAGCGTGGGCCATCAGCTTGGGCCATCAGTGTGGGCCACAGCACGTTGCTTTGTTGTGATGTTTATGGTGATGTACTGTAAAGGGCTATTCCAACCGGAGGTCAGTAGACTTGTCATTTTAGACCAATAGTGTGCTCTGCAATATTTTGAATGTCCTCACCAGAAATATATTTATATCCCTATTTGGACAATTATAACTTCTTTTCCTATTGTCTCTTTTAATCAGCATTTTTTTAATTATAGGCTCTATACAAATTTTGCAAATCTCCAAAACAACATTGACTCGGGGTTCCCACATGTCCTGGAAAACCTGGAAAATATTTGGCCTGTTTTCCAGACATGGAAAATGCATGGAAAATCAGAAAAAAGGCAAAATCTCCTGGATTTTTTTTTTCCCTGAAAATTTCTCCAGTCTTTGTTTTGCTGTATTATTGGGTATCAAATGAATACAGACTTTTACTACCAGATATTACTGCCACTTATGTGAGGTAAAATGCAGGAAATTGCACCGATTTTGTATAAAAATATCTTGGAGGAGGACGCCCAAATCTTGCTTTTTTAAATCTTACCTCCTTAGCGGGGCCCTAGTGTCACATACAGGTGGCCCTTATTTCCCTGTGTTATAGGTGTAACACTACTCACAAGCACGAGGGTTCACGTGTTCTCCATCTAATTTAAGTTCGACCTGAACCTTGCCCTGGTGTATAATTAATTTGTAATAATTGTGGACTTTGGGGGGAGGGGCATACACAAAATTGGACCTTGAACAGGCAGGGTCAAGACATCAGCTTCAGTGGTTTAAAAGAAATGGAGAAAATGAGGCTCCAGTGACACTACTCCTTTGTTTGCCAAACCATCAGGCGTCTGCTGTGTAATTCACCGTTAGTTTTACCTAAGAGTTATTTCTATTTTCTTCTGTAGTAACGTTGAGTATGACTTTGGAACCTCGTCTCCTGTAATAAACTCTACGATATTACACCCATAAATGTGTCAGCTTGGAGAAGACTTCAGTTCTATGGAATTTCTGGTTTCCTTCAGAGAATAGCCCTGACTGGATATATTTTGGTCAAATGAGATTTTGATGCTTTTTAACGTTTGTTTTGTTGAACTGAGGGTTGACCAGAATCTCGGGGAGCACCCGTGGGACTCCCCGCACACACTGGTCGTCGTGGTTACCGGTCCTGTTTAGGCGATCGTGGGTGGCTCGGAGGTTCGGGTGGCGGTCCGTATATTGAAGTGCTCCTCCAGGCGTAGAACTACTCCTCCCATGTTTCTCTTGTTACCATCTGCGCAGGTCACCGGGCTCTCCACTCCACCTGTGTCTCCCAGAGGTGGGTATGTACTCAGTTACATTTACTTGAGTAACTTTTTAAAGAAGGGCTATTCCACTTTTATGGGATATTAATTGCTAACACATAAAATATTTAGATCACCATGTTACCTTTTATTGTTTTGAAAATGCTATATTCACCCAAAACATGTTTTATAAATGTCACTTTCGTTTTTGACGCTCTGAGTCTCCCCTCTCTTTGCTCTCCACGCTAAGTCACTCCCCCTTCAGAGCACTATCACAGCACAATCCACGTGCATCCCGCTAATGAAACTACTGCACACCACATCAGGTTTGTGACGTTGTCAGATTGACCAGATTTTGTGGAGTGTTTAATGTTTTGTACTTCAAATTATAAATCAAATATGTCCTGACTGTTATTCCTTAAATTATTTGAATAGTAGTAGTAGTACTTTTTCACTCTTACTTGAGTAATTTCTTGGACCACTACTTTGTACTTCAACTTGAGTAATATTATTTTGAAGTGAAGTTACTCTAACTTGAGTACAATTTCTGCCACCTCTGCTTTCGGAAGGCGGGTCACTTCTCTTTTAACCAATCAGGTCGCAGAATCCCACACCCTCAGGCCAGTCGTGAGAAATGTGTTCATATAGACATTAGTGAGTGATAATTTGTCTGTATAATTTGGGTTGGATCAAAGAGCGCTGCATTCTTCCACGTTTATATCCCCGTACAAACAACTCAAGCCAATCACCAACACATGTGAACACCGTAGACCTCACAGTACGGAGGGAGGGCATCTGAAGATAATCCTGTTTTAGGATCTTTTTTGTGATCTACTTTATTGGGCGATGAATTCTGCACCTGGCGAATCCATAGCAACCAGCAGTGAAAAAGCAGCGTTCAAGATATTGTAAGTTGCATTGTTATTCAAAAACATTGGGGAAAAGGATGACAGATGACATCACAACATTCTATAGTCCAGTAATATTCAATACAGATGGGGCGGCTCAAATTAATATGGTTATAATGTGGATTTGGTAGTAATACAAGATGTTCTAGGGTCAACAATTATGAATTTTCTTTTATTTTGTGGCTAAATACAGAGTAGTGAACAGGGAAACGTGTCAATTGCCCCATCTAGGAGTATGACATCATCACCTTCTGAAATCTGAGACTACCAGTCTTGATAAATGTGTATGGAAACAAAAGTAACTGTATAAATAAGGTTAAAAACAATAGCTGCTAGCTTCAGAATTGTGTATTGAGATGTAATACAGCCATACCACCCTGACCTGATAATTGACCTTTGTGTGTGTTGCCTGTGTGTGTAAATATTCTGTAAATTTCACAGACTGTATAAAGAAGTGGACTAAGTGAGTGTGACGTCACTCATAGAGTTTGGCTCCAGTCAAATGAAGCTCATCGAGGTTAGAGCAGTTATAGGGACGAATTTGGAGCCAGGCTCCATATTTGGAATTCCGACAGTGAGTATCATAGCAACTAAAGAGCCAATCTGGAGTGAAGCTGTGGCAGGTAACGCCCCTTCCCGCACACACTGCTGGTTTAGCAGGGGGCGGGTGCTTAGCAACGCTGTGAGGAGTGACCTCGGGAAAAGAAGGCGCCTGATTTGTCTGTTATTAATGTTCATATCTTGATTTATGGACACAAATGCTCATTTCTTATTTGGAAGGCGGCGGCTAGCAGGTTAGCTAGCTAGCTAGCTAGCTGTTCATTTATATATAAAGTCTATGGTAAATCCCTGTTTTATTTTAATGTTTGATTTTTCTTTACAGTAAAAGGTTAAAAAGAAGAATGCCTGATCTCGTCTGATCTCAGGAGCAGGGCTGGGCCTGATTAGTACTGGGAGACTGTCGTTGTGTCCTTAGGTAAGACACGTCACCCACCTTGATTGTGGTGTGTATCAGCCTTGCTTCCATGAGTCTGCCCCAGGGCAGCTGTGGCTATAATAGCAGCTTACCGCCACTGAGTGTGGAATGAATGAATAATGCATGAAATTATCCCTTGATGAGGAAACGTTTTGGCACAGTGGTCAGACCTCTCGCCTCACAGCAAGAAGTTTCAGGGTTCAACTCCAGCCTTTTTGTGTGGAGTGTGCATGTTCTCCTGTGTCTGGGTGGGTTTCCTCTGGGCCCTCCAGTTTCCCCCGTCAACCCAAAACATGCACAATAGGTAAAATCCTCCAGGTCAGGTAGTCCTGACCAAGACTAGCTCCTGTCACTGCTCCTGACGCTGCTCCTGACTATAGACTGTATAAAGAAGTGGACTAAGTGAGTGTGACTTCACCCACAGCGTCCGGCTCCAGTCAAATGAAGCTCATCGAGGCTGGAGCAGTTATAGGGGCCAGTTTGGAGCTGAGTCCCACATTTGGAATTCCAACCACTAGTATCATCGCAACCAAAGAGCCAATCTGGAGCGAGGCAGTTGAAGGTAACACCCTTTCCCGCCCAAACCGCTGGTTTAGCAGGGAGCAAGCACTTACAGCCCTGTCCAATCAAACCTGCTGCTTACGCTAGCGGGAGCGACCTCGGGGAAAGAACATTTGTCATGATTCGTCTGTTATTGATGTTCATATCTTGATTTACTGACACAATAGTGAAATAAAAACACCAGGATCATGTAGAGCGGGTTAATACGAACATTTTAAGATCAAAATGACGAGCCTGACAGCGGCAGTTACAAAGAGAGGGATGGCAATTTTTCAATGTAAAGTGAGATGGAGACAGAGCTGATGGACCCGAAGTGCGCCCATGATCACTTCCTATTTGGAATGCGGTGGCTAGCAGGTTAGCTATGTCCATTTATATATACAGTCAATGCTCCTGACGCTGCTCCTGACAGGATGGGTCAAATGAAGAGGACAGATAACTTTAACCTATAATTTCAGACTAGCATAAAATAGGACCTTTAATGCAGTTGACAATGAGGACCAGATTATTGCATGGCTGGATGCTCCAAACACATGGAATGATTTAAGTCCATATTTTGACGCATCGATGAAGCTGTTTTAGTTTTGGACACCTGTCTGTTAGCTAAGTGCTCCCAGCTGTTATGTGAGAGAGCAGCGTTCAGTTATAGAGGAGGGAATCCGGAACCACAGCCCCAAACCTGGAGAAACATCACAAATATGAGATACTGACTTGAAAGGCTAAAGGGCACGTATTATATAGAATTTACTTGTTCCTTCATCATTATCCTTTATTACACAAAACTGACTCTTGTGAGCTTTAAACCATGTTATAATTCTGTTACCTTCACCAAAAACATACCTGGAGTTGTGTTTTGTTTCATTCACACATGTTTGAATAACACTTTATTATTAGTCTGTCTACATCTCCAAAGCTCAACATGCTCTGTTCCACCTTGTGATGTCATGAAGTGGTAGTTTTGAAGTTAACAGCTACTTTTTACCTTTTGTTCAGTAGAGATTGGTAATTGCAGGGTTGAAATCATCCAAATGATTCTAGTGAAGGTGTATGGAGTTTAAAAACACAGTGGAGCACTTCCTGTCTTACCACACGACATGACAAATATGCAGGGTTTGTGTGTTAAATGTGTGAATGAAACAAAACACAACTCCAGGTCTGTTTGTGATGAGGAAACAACATTATAACAGAGATCAGAAAATAGCGTAATATGGGTCCATTAACTTACCCAGTGTTTGCATGTTTGAGTAATCCTGTATTGTTCTTCATTTGAGGCTTGTGCACTCACAAAATTCCTGTTTTCACCTACCCCCTATCTCCACCCATGGCTTGCTACTTACCAGCCATTATTCAAAAACATTAGAATTAGAAGAATTAGAATCAAAAGTTTCACATTTTTTCACGGGTCTATCAATGGACCTGGTTCTGTTATTAAGCTGTTTTAGATCAATATATAAGTTTATATAGATCAAAATGTAATATAATGATCTATGTGTGTTATTTCAATACTAAACACTCAAAAAAGGTATAATTTGTCTTCTTTACAAAGTTCTGGGCTCCGTTTCTGCCACAGACTGTATTAAGAAGTGGACTAAGGCAGTGTGACGTTACCCACAGCGTTCGGCTCCAGTCAAATGAAGCTCATTGAGGCTAACAGTTATCATAGCAACCAAAGAGCCAATCAGGAGCCTGGCTGTTGAAGGTAACGCCCCTTCCTTAGCTTAGCAAAAAGAGCCAATCAGGAGCCTGGCTGTTGAAGGTAACGCCCCTTCCTTTAGCTTAGCAACGCTGTCAATCAAACCTGTTGCTAACGCTACTGGGAGCGACCTCGGGGAAAAAAGGCGCCTGATTTGTCTGTTATTAATGTTCGTATCTTGATTTACGGACAAAATAGCGAAATAAAAACACCAGGATCATGTAGAGACGGTTAATGCAAACATCTTTAGACCAAAATGACGAGGCTCAGTGCAGCAGTTACAGAGAGAGGTGACAATTTTTCAATACAAAGTGAATTGGAGCCAAAGCCGATGGAGCCGGAAGCGCGCCCATGATCACTTCTTATTTGGAACGCGGCGGCTAGCGGGTTAGCTACGTCCATTTATATAAACAGACTGGGATCTCTGCACAACATGTTGCTACACAATTCATAATTAGTTCTTTAACCAGCCCTTTTTGATAGTTACAATGAATAAGTGGTCGTAGGCTGCAGTGCACGCGCCACATAGCCTTTCACCCCTGTCCAATAAAGCCTCTAGGCCAAAATGAATTTATGGGCCACTTGGAAATGTCCCTCACTAAACAACACATTTTATTTTCCATGATATAATGCTGTTTCCTCATCAAGAACAGATAGATAAGACAGTTCCACCATGTTGCGCACACATAGATCTCACACCAGAAAAGCTACATACTTTAACATACTTTAACATATGTAGTAAAATACTTCTCAAAACAACACAGCACCCCCGTTCGCTAGCTCTATAAAAGGCACATGGGCACCTCTTGCACGGATCCGACCAAAGTTCCACCATGTTGAACACATAGATCTCATATTTTTTGGTTTACAACCTTTTAAACGTGATATTTTGATCCCGTACGATTTAAAACGCGTGTCTCATCTCACATGTGCCGCCATCTTGGTCCAATTCTGCTCCTTTTGAAGGCCGTGCCGCTGTATTGAAGCCATATTGCGTTAAATGAACAGTTCCCAAATGTCCCGGAGAGCGTGCTGACAGTCAACGCACCACCAGGTCATGCTGTGTACTGAACAATGGAAGAGCTTCTTTGAGGATTGGGTTCCTTTTTAAAGCAATTTGTTGACAGTAAAAGGACACTAGGGCCGGGGGACAGGCGGAGGAGGGTGGGTGTGTCCTGCAGGAGACAAAGGTGGACCACAATGTAGGACCACAATGTAGGACAGGTTAAGAGGAGGAGGACAGAGGACTTTATGAACGTGGAAGTGTTTTTTTTAATTCCACGAGTGAGGTTTTTTAGAATTTGTTAGTGGGAAAAGCCTAATTTCCAAGTATATAAAATGTTACAATTACTTCTGTTGGTGCACTCAAGAGTTAAGCAAGGTAAATAGGGCTAAAACAATAGCCTTGGTTTCTGAAGAGGCAAAATAGCACTGTTCATTTAAATTTTGGCCGCATTATACAGTCAATTATAAAATAAAAATGTAAAAATGTGTGTGTATTATTTGGCTTGGTGGACGGCCTCCTCCATTTCCACTCAAATCTTCTTTTGGCTCATCCATCCATCCATTTTCTTCCTCTTATGCGGGGCCAGGTCGCGGGGATTCCCAGACTTCCCTCACCCCAGACACGTCCTCCAGCTCCTCTGGGGGGACCCTAAGGTGTTTCCAGACCAGCTGAGAGACATAGTCCCTCCAGCGTGTCCTGGGTCTTCCCCAGGGCCTCCTCCTGGTGGACTTGCCTGGAGAGACATAGTCCCTCCAGCGTGTCCTGGGTCTTCCCCAGGGCCTCCTCCTGGTGGGACTTGCCTGGAACACCTCCCTAGAGAGGCGTCCAGGAGGCATCCTGAACAGATGCCCGAGCCACCTCAGCCGGCTCCTCTCGGCGTGGAGGAGCAATGACTCTACTCCGAGCTCCTCCCATGTGACCAAGCTCCTCCCCCTATCTCTAAGGGAGGAAACTCATTTCGGCCGCTTGTATCCGCGATCCTGTCCTTTAGGTCATTACCCAAAGCTCATGACCATAAGTGAGGGTAGGAACGTAGATTGACCGGTAAATCAAGAGCTTTGCCTTTCGACTCAGCTCCTTCTTCACCTCAGGGTCTTGTTCACCTTATTTACAATGTTTTTATTTCTGAAAAACATCGTAACTACAGGACACTTTTAACCCTCTGTATGTGACCCAGAGTCAACATGCTGTGATGCACTTCATATGGAGATGTGCACTTTATGAAGATGATTCTCTGGGGAGACAAAAGAAACATGTCAACTAATCTTTTTTATGTTTGCTTCTACTATATACTGTAAATACAAACTGGAGAAATCAAATATATGAATCAAGATGTATGGAACTATGTAGCAAAGAACATATTAAATAACTCTAAATGTGTTTTATATTTTAGATTCAAATCCTCAAAGTATCCACCCTTTGCTTTGTGGACAGAGCTGCAAACCTTCGTCCTTCTCTCAATGAGCTTCATGATGAAGTCTCCTGAAATGGTTTTCACTTTATAATTGTGCCTTGTCAGGGTTCATTAGTGGAATGCCAAGAGTGATCAAAGCAAGAGGTGGCAGTTTTGAAGAATATAAAATATAAAACATATTTTGTTTACTACATTCATGTGTTCATTCATAGTTCTGATGCTGTCAGTGTTGATAGGTCGAGTGTAGTTTTAGCGTCAGTTGACCCTCTGGTCCGTGTTTTTCTCTCAGGCTTATTCTTTACAATCCCAGTGGAGAAGTGTGGAGTGGAGGGGGCGGGGCTTAAACCTGCCATTGAAAATGAAATGACGTGTTTATGAAGAGGTGCAGGAGGAGGGAGGGGACGGGGGGACAGGGGGTCAGCAGACACGGGTCGACCCAGGAAACACATGTCCTCCTGGATGTAGAGGGGAGACTGCATGGGGCGAGCTTTGGAGCGATGGTGTAGGACAGAATCAAACTGTATGTTTCAAATATTATAATAAAGATTTTTAAATATTAAAAATAAAATACATTCACAATTAAAATAAATACATAAAATAAATGCAAATGTAAAATAAACAATTCAAGATAATAATAATAATAATAATAATAATACGCATATTAATAAATCAACTGTATTTATATAAAACGCACAGCTGACCGTAAAATAAATGATTTTAACTTAAAAACTAAAATTTCTTTTTTTTTTGTTTTTATGGAATCTGTTTTCACTTACACTTTACTCATTTGCATCTCCACAAACCTGACTTGGCCTCCTTCTGCTTGTTTCTAAAGAAATGTTGTTCCTTTGACTATAATATTCCACACTATGACATAAAACGTATCTATCTCCATGTTCAAAAGTATAAAGAACACATTTTCAGTACGAGCGTTCATGGTCCTGTTTGATTTTCAACAAAAAGGTGAGCGCGACTGACAAACTGTTAGCTAATGCTAGCTAGTTAACTGTAATTTGATGTGAGAGACTTGTTTAACAGCACAAATCATCTCACCTGTTGTAGTTCCAACTAAGTCAGCTCTTTCTGGTCAGATTGCGTTAAAACAAAGCTCAAAGTCTAACAAGCTTCAGACTTTCTGGTCAGATTGCGTTAAAACAAAGCTCAAAGTCTAACAGAGCTTCAGACAGCGCAATGCCTCCAGTTAGCATCACACCCCCAGGGAACGTCAATGACATCAGCTGCAAAGTATAAATTGTACAATGAAGAGCTGAATAAGAGACGCACACACACATGTCCATAAGTGTCTAATACAAATGTGTTTATTGAGTTGCAGAAATGGTTCGATAATGTTTTATTTAAATGTTACTATAGAAGACAGGATTTGACCCATCCACACACATTTGTCTCACCCAAAACATTCACCCAAAACTGAACAGACCAGAAGCTCCCCTTTGCACAAAAACACATAAGAACTCACGTTTCCAGTCCAGCAGAACAACATTTATAAAGAAAGATTCAGAAACTTGTGATTTGCACATTTATACAGGCAAAAGTTTGGACACACCTTCTACACCCTTTTATTAATGCAAATACAAACTGAAGACAGCAAGTATATGGAGCAAGATGTGTGGAATTGCATCAAAGAGAAACAAATCAGTCTAAATGTGAGACAATGTAATCCTTCATTTGCCCAGAGTGGTTCAAAGGTTTCAGCAGTGGTCATCTGGACACTGTTTTTGTTATCAAGATGTTTCAGCTCCCATCCAAAAGCCTTTTTCAATTTGATGGAACTGACCAGAAACACTGAATTTAACCTCACCTAACCTAAAACTCCTCCTTTTGCGGCTGGATTTAGTTAACTCAGGTGAGGTTAAATTCCCAGCGTTTCAAACTCGTACCATCAAATTGAAAATGTCTTCTAGATGGGAGCCTGAGGAAGGTCAAAGGGACCGAAACGTTGTGCTAATAAAAGTGAACCAAGAGTGAGACAGTGTGTGGGAGTCTTCTTAAAACCTTTCAGCCAAGTGCCTCTCGATGTGCAGAGTCTACACAGAAACGAGTTCGAGATGGGAGCCAAAACGTCTTGCTCGCAGACACAGTGCCCAGATGACCACCGCTGAAACGTCTCTGCAAAGAACTCAAATGCGGTTTATATTTTAGATTCAGATTCCCCAAAGTGTCCACCCTTTGCTTTGTCGACAGCGCTGCAAACCCTCGGCCTTCTCTCAGTGATCTTCGTTACGACTGGAGATAAACCGATATATCAGGCCGATTCTAAACAATCGGTATCGGCCATGAAAAAACCTAAACTGGTCGATCTCTAATGATGAAGTCTCCTGAAACGGTTTTCACTTCACAGCCGTGCCTCGTCAGGGTCCATCGGAGGAACGCCAAGACTGTGCAAAGCAGTGGTCAATCAAAGGGCGGCCATTTTGAAGATCTAAAATATAAAACATGTTTGGAGTCGTTTCGCACTTTTTTGTTAACATGTTTTTACAGAATCTACAAGGTAAATAGTCATTAAAATAAAGAAAAAACATTAAATGAAAAAGTATGTCCAAACTTCCGACTGGTAAACTAGATCTTGTGCGAGCCGTTTGATTACCCACCAATAATGAGCCACGATGACCATTTCAGTGTTTTTACGAGCCCGTAATAAGCTTATGTACGGACGATATTGATTGTAATTGTAATATTAATTTGATTTCTTAACGATTGCTAGTTTTTCCTTTTGGTCCCATACAATTTGTCAACAATTGTAAGTCAATGGACCAGAGATACAGACTACAGCTTCAATGCTAACCACTCTGCCACGGTTTCAACTATTCCTGTTATTCTCAATGGTGTCATAGTTACACAAGGAGGAGGGCATCTGACATAACAGTCCAAATGTAAAACCCAACTAATTTTGTCAAATGTCACGAAATTTTGAAAAATTAATAATAGTACTTCCTTCATGTTGGCTGAAATGAAATGCTGCAAAGGATCATGGGCTATGTAGTTCATTTTCACTACAGTTTTTACTAAGGCTACACCCAAAAATCCATGGTATGTAGCGGATACATTCCTAGTACTTGCCAGTTGGTATTTGGTTGTTAAAATGGGCCGTAATAAAACATAAAATAAAATTAAATAATAATAAAACAGGGGCTCTTACATTAGCAATAGCGCCACCTATAGGTTGGTGTTCTGTAGATAGATATGACTTAAAATGTGTAGCGTAAAGTTAAAGGTGTACTGTGCAACTTGCTCGTCTCCATGGAGATGTTATACAATGCCATACTGCGGCGCATTCCAGGCAAAACAAAAACATCTCCATGGAGACTAGCAGATAGCGTAGCCTCTACCAGAAAAGCTACATAGTGCAGCTTTAACATCTTAGGTTTCCATTTTCGTTCATTGCTTTTCTCACATTATAGACTGATAATTTGGAAGGTTTAACACCAGATGCCCTTCCTGTAAGTGAAATGCCTTGCTCAGTGACACAACATCGACAAATTTCCAAAACTAACGTGGCATCTTGCTTTCAAATGTGATACTGAAATAAAAAAACGATAGATAGCGAACGTGTAATATTGAACAAAAACTGTATTTGAAAGAACAGAACAGAACATGGCAAAATGATAAAGTGCACAAGGCGTCTCCACCTCAAAGCACGGCAGAAATCAGAGGTTTCCTTAAAGGCCCTGTACCCGGCCCTTTGAAACCATGCCTTTAACTGAATGACAACCATAAAGAATCAACTGGGCCCTCGAGTGGTTTGCTTCTATTTATGATTTCACTTATCACCACACTTTACAATATTTTAATAACAGACTAGTCATGTTTTTGTTTTTTTTCCCGAATAAAAGTTGCAGCCCTAATTGGGTGAGAACCATGTGGAATCAACTGCCCGTAAGTACCCCAGACAGTCGTGTAACTAACAGTTCAAATGAAAGCTTTTTCTTCACTCACGGTTCAAACTCTGATACAGCGCCTTTAAACGTGACAAACAACAAAATCATTCTTTTAACTCAAATGTCTCACAAGAAAAACTGACTTTATGACAATGATTAACATTTAAAGGTGCACCGTGGAACTTTTCGGGTGTAGGGTCTGCCATTTGCTCGTCTCCATGGAGATATTATTGCTTTGCCTTTGCCCACAAGGTCAAACGCCAAGAATTATTTTGTATTTTTAATTGTAAATTGTAATTGAATAAATGCGAGATCGATACGTTTAACCCTGTACTGTGAAACATTCCAGGCAAACTGATAACATCTCCATGGAGACAAGCAGGCGGTGTACTCTACCCTCCATCAAAAAAGTTCCGTAGTGCACCTTTAAAGCCAATTCACTCATTTCGTCAACATTAGAACTAACTTAGAGGCCCATGCATTCAATAGGAAGCACAACAATACAACACAGCGGCATGTTGAGGGGGTCTGCCTGAGACCGGAAACCGATGGACTTTGTAGCAAAATAAATAATTAAAATCAAAACTAACAACAAAAATATTCTCATTTATATATTCTACAATCCAAGTTTTTTTGTTGATAGTTAAAGAAAGCGCCTGCAGCAAAAATAGGGAGATATGAAAGACTGTACCGTCAGATATAGGGAAGACAGACTGACAAATTGGAAAATAACAAAAATAAAGTTACCCAAATTATATAAATATAATAGATACTTTAGCGTTTTTAAATACTGTTAGTGTGATAGCAAATTTCATTAAATGGAAAATGTCATTCCACTTAATCTGGTTCAAATCAAACTTGTTCAGCCGAAATGCACACTACTATTTTTTACAATACAGAATGATATAGAAGCAACATGTAATTCAACTTGTTTCTAAAGTATGATTTGAAATGGGTTTGGAAACAAGTTTGGAGATGCAGCCAGGAGCAATGCTAGCGGATATTAAATGGGCTGTACCTGATTTTTCCCATGGATTTAAACAAAACCCAACCTGCTGTGTACTTCCCGCATCTGACTGTAAAGCGTTTAACTGTTCGAGGATGAGGAAGTGCGTGTTAACATGCTAGTAGTTGCTAGTGTTACCGTGAGAGTTGTGAAAAGTGCCTATAAACTTGTCGTCGTGAATAACCGGGACGCTTGTAATAACTGAGGTAACTGAGGAATAACCACTGCAAACCGTTTAAAATGAACTAGTTCTGTTTTTAAGACGGTAAAAATCAGGTACGGCACCTTTAAGGTTGTACAAAACATATTTACATAGACTTATTGTCCTAAATGTTACATTATGTGGCAGTATATATATATTTTTGCATGTTAAGTACTTGGAATACACAGTTGGCTACATTTACAGCGCTACTTCGTTTAGGTCTTGCTTCATCGCTCCTGTCCACTTGTCCAAATGTCATGGTTGATAATGCATAGTTAAAGTGATAATGTTTTTGTCAGCATGTTTGTAATAAGTGCATTGTAACAGCAAATAGTCAAAATCTTACATAGACCCTTTAAAATGCTATGTCATAAGAATATTCAAAATTCTGGAGTGGAGGCAAAAGACATCAGATCTTAACGCTATTAGATTTTAAGTTTTTAGAACTAAACATAAGCTACAGTTTGCGTTTTTTATTAGAAAAAAGGATAAAGCAGGTGATTTTCTAACCTCAAAATTGTATTTGAGCTTCACAAGTGTAATTTGTGATTAAGTATGTAATGTATCTTTAGGCAAAGTGTAGGCATTTGTTCAGTGAAACTTAAAAACTAAAAAAAACTTTTAAAAAAACTTAAAAGCAAAGTGTCTGTCCTATTACATTACGTTACATTGTCTTTAGTCTATCTGAGTGGTTATCATTCGCCAGCCCCCCTTCGATTGTCCATATTTTGTCATATCCTGTTGCTAATGCTAACTTTTCCATTAGCATTGCAATACATTTCAAGTCACTTTTGCCTCCATTGCGGAATTTATAATGTATTTATTTGTTTACAATCTTTAAAGGGTCTATAGTTGTTTTCAAAATAATACTTTCTAATAAATAACAAACACAAATATCGATTACAATGTAAACAGTAACTCAGAATGTTCCAAATTGAAAAATGTGTATTTTTTCCCTTTCTTCATTTTTGGAAATTTGACTTTTTTTTTTTGACTGTAACAAGGAAAGTTTTGTGTACCTATACTATTGATACAAGTAGCCCTTTAATAACTCAATATGTGCAACAATAATATTACGATATGCGAATATTGTCCCATTTCAAATTCTAGCAAAATCAAATTAGATGTTGCTTTAGTAATACAATCACATAGAAAGAGCTAAGAATGCATTTCGGCTGATTATTTTTGTCAGATTAAATTTTGATTTGAAGTTTGTCAGTTAAACCCTGAATAGGCAGTACATAGTCCACTACGGCATATTAGTGAATGGGGTCGTGAATATGTGGGTGCTTTTGCTGCAGCTCGTCTCAAAGCACAGTAAAAACCTTTGATATTTACACTTGAGGAATACATTCAGGCAGCCAAAAGAGAGGACCGAACCCCTCCTTTGTTCCGAGGTACGTTTTGGCACTGCGAAAACTCCAGTCATGCCCTGCCAAGCTGTCCATTCTGGCACAAAATTCCAGAAAAATCCGTGTTTCTCCTTGCATCGCGGCTTCAGTCGCAGGGAAAAACTGTGAAGATCCCGCTATATTCTCCTAGTCTCCCCAGCACAGTCTTTGGTTGTAAAGGCACCAGTACTTTTGTCATAATCTTCTACGATATGAACTCTCCCGGCAGTGAGTGAGTAGGGAGTCCCATCCAACCCCTCCGCCATCTTGGATTTCCCAGCATTCTGTTGGGCGTGTCCGTTTTTGGGAAAAGGTCCTTGCAGTAGAGAGCGTGCGCACGTGGAGGTTGCGTCAGATGCCCCGGGTCAGGTCTGTGATGACGTTGGCCTTCACCAGTTTGCGCAGAAACTCTTTCTCCTTGGATATGTTGTGTGTCCAAGACTGTGAAAGAAAGAAGACGGAGTTAGTGCCCTGCTAGAGCCTAAAGACTAAAGGGAGAGTGGGGGGGTCTGGAGGACTAAAGGGGAAAGTGGAGGGGGAGGAGGGGCAGGGTCTGGAGGACTAAAGGGGAGAGTGGAGAGGGAGGAGGGGCAGGGTCTGGAGGACTAAAGGGGAGTGGTAGGGGAGAAGGGCCTTAGTTTGGAGGACTAAAGGGGAGAGTGGAGGGGGAAGAGGGGTGGGGTCGGGAGGACTAAAGGGGAGAGTGGAGGGGGAGGAGGAGCAGAGTCTGGAGGACTAAAGGGGAGAGTGGAGAGGGGTGGGATCTGGAGGCCTAAAGGCTGGTTTATAGTCTAGTGTCAAGCTGAGGGAGGAGGAGGGGCTAGATCTGGAGTACTAAAGGGGACTTTGTAGTGCCATCTATGTCAGTTTTGAAGGTAAAAACTTGATTTAACCTCACCCCACAAGAAATGTTGATGGCAGCTGAAAGGTATCAATAGTTTAATTTGTCCATTGAAAAAAACAGACTTTGCATGTAGGAAATAGAATTGAAAGTCCAGTCCTCATGGGGATATTTCTGGCGTTAGTCCAGGTGGTGTAATAGTATCTGATGGTTCCTGTAACTCTGGGATGGACAGTGTGGAGGAGTGATGCATGGGGACTTGCTCACACGACCCTGGACTAGGTTTGGCCTCACAGCTGGGGCAGGCCTCTCTCCGCTGGACCGTCCCGGGCCAGTCTGGGTCACACCTCAGAGGGAAGGGTCACTACTGGACCCTATGGAAAAACTAAATGTATATAACGCATAACCCAGCGGAAATCGGATACCCACCAAGTGTTTTGAGAGGAACACAAAAGGCGTGTTTAGCACCAAACATATGGGAGTGAATGAAGTGCAGCTGCTGGGACGGGGTTGTTATAGAAGCAGTAGTAATGTTTTCTTAGGCTAACACCATTGAGTTTACTTAAGAGCTGCGCGTGAGGCATTTGTCCAACTTTACTTCACGTTTACAGTAGTACGGCCATAGAAGATCAATGTGGAAAGTAGTGTTGTCAAGATCATTCTCAAGGGTCACACTTAGTCCTGTTTTTTCCAGTATTGTTACTTAAATGTCTCTAGTTTCAATACAGGTTTTAGTATTGTTTTGTATCTGGCTATCAATACTTCTGCCAACCCTAGTGCAAAGTGCAAACCGTATGAGATGAGTATCTGCCCTGACTGGTAGTTTTTGATAAATACTATACCCTTATTTACCTCAAGCATTTAACCTTTCTAACAGGTATATAACAGATTCACAATATTTCTCTGAATAGGAACAAATCAGTGATATCAGGTTGGTGCTTACAACATGCAAACTACGTATGAATTTATTAGAAAAATCTTTAAAGTGAAGCAACTTTAATTATAGCAACATGGCTTGCCCTGCACACATGGAAGGCAGGTCCTTTATGAGATCGGAGTAAACCGTTTGTATTTGGAGTGTAGTCTACAAAGAGTACTATCGGGATCTTGCAAAAACCAAAGACTTTAAAGGTGAACTTTTCTGGATGGACCATCGCCGGCTACTCGTGTCCATGGAGATGTTTGTGCTTTGCTTGGAAACCTCCCCAGTATGACATCAAACTTGTCTAACATTAAATGAATTATGTTTTCACTGCTACAAAAATACTTTGGAAAAACATATTCTTTTACAGTGAGCGGGGTCGCCTCTCCACAGATCTGACCTGTATCTCGGTCTGGCTGCCTCACCTTCTTGTCTCCATGGAAATATGCAAATTTGATGCCATACCGTGGAATGTTCCAGACAAAGTAATAACATCATGGAGACAAGCATGTGGCAGACCCTCCACCAAAAGTGACATAGTGCACCTTTAATCAAACTTTCATTTTCAAGTTGGAAAGCGTATGCAAAAATGTCATAACCCATAGTAACTGTTTTGACAGGCAAAATCTATGTCAAGTATTAAAGTCAAACATTTTCTCCACTTTTCCAGAGAGGCAGGACGCCAATTTGACACTACAATATTGTAATCCAACAGCACGGAAAACCCACTTATTCTGAGCGCTCTGATCCAGACTGCGGAGGAAATTACACTGGACTCACACATGGGCCTTCCTCGTGTGTGCCTTGGCAGTGCTGAAGTCTTCCAAACAAAACGCCACAAGTATTAACATGAATTAGCTGGACGTAGCGCTGATGAGCTCGCTGATGAGGCTAGCATGCTAACAAACGCCCCGCGGCTGAGTGGAGTTTAGACAGCGGTTATCATCAGGCTGACATCATGCTTTACGAGCCCACGGAGGAGCTCTGGAGTAAACAGGCCGATGAAGAGGATGAAGAACGTCCGCGGGCTTTCAAACAACGCGCTGGGGCTGTCGTCGGAAATAAGTGGCTGTATTCGTCCAGCAGGTCTACAGTGGTCAGAACAGCAGGAGTGTGCTGCTTTTCAAATCAGGGTAAATAAATCTACTGATGAATAGAAGTTGTATTGTAAATAGAGCTCAGTCAGATGTTTATTGACGCGTTTGTGATGTTTGAGAAATCTCATGCCATGGTTGCAGGAATATAGGCTAAGCTAGATGCAAGAGAAAAGTTTAATGCCAAAGTGTGGAACATTCCGGGCAAAACAATCACATCTCAAGTAGGTAGCAGACCCCCTACTGGAAAAGTTACATAGTGCACCTTTAATTATTACATATTATTAACAACTGAAAACGACTTGGTGGTTCATGTAATAAAGTAAACTGTCTTGTTACTTGTTCAGGACCCCCTTTTTTTTCGCTATTGTGTCCGTAAATCAAGATATGAACATTAATAACAAACAAATCAGGTGCCTTCTTTCCCCGGGGCCCCCCCCGCCAGCGTTAGCAACAGGTTTGATTGACAGCGTTGCTAAGCGCCCGCTCCCTGCTAAACCAGCGGTGTGGGCGGGAAGGGGCGTTAACTCCTACCTTGATGAGCTTCATTTGACTGGAGCCGAACGCTATGGGTGAAGTCACACTCACTTAGTCCACTTCTTTATACAATCAATGTTCTCAAGGGGCTATCCAAAAATAAACAAATAAATAAAATCTTTCTCAGCAGCTCTTAGGGTGAAAATGAGACTGCTGTGTGCTACTGTAATTATAAAGCATTTTCTCTATTCCGTGAACCATGGGCGTTGTTAGCATGCTAGTTGTAGTTAGCATTATTGTGATGGCAAAACTCTGGCCTCTGCACGTTGTCACCATAGTGAATAATTATGATGCTGGGAATGCGTGAAGAAAGTGCGGAATAGCCAACTCTGTTTTTCATGTTTTTTTAAGACGGCAAAATCAGGTACAGCGCCTTTAATTCCCTAAATCCAGACCGTGGATCTTTGTGTAGGGTCTGATGTAGTTTGGCAGGGGCCCAGGTGCACAGGAGTGGTCCCTGCTCCCCCAGACCCTCGTGTTAGCTGCAGCACTCAGTCTTGTGGGGGCTGCAGTCTGAGGCCAGGCCAGAACACGCTTGTCAAATGGATTTCTTCTCTTCGCTCAGTAACAGCAATTAGACTTTGGGGTTTAGACAATAAGATTTAGAGCTGATTAACTGGAGTGAAACCAATTTCCCACAATACAATGATTTCTTAAAATGTAACAGCAGCAAGAAACATAAACTTTTCCCATTAGTACTGTTGTTTTCTTCCATAAAGTCAAAAAACAAGTTGACCAGTGCATACAAAAATAAAGCCAAGAAGATTGTTTAAATGTTGGCAGCTTAAAGTTGCAACAGAGACAACGTGAAACTTCTAACTTCCAAAATTGTATTAAAGGTGCATTATGCAACTTTTCTGGTGGGGGGATTCGAGGCCTGTTTGTCACTATGGAAATGTAAAAATGTTCCACAATAAACATATATTTTCTCACATTTATTCAATTACAGATGATTTTACACAAAAACAACAGGAACAGCAAAATACCTTGGGGAAAAAAAAAGTATTCTTACTGAGAGCAGGGTTGCCTCTCCACAGATCTGATCTATAACTCGGCCTGGTAGTGTCACTTTCTTGTCTCCGTAGGGATAAATAAGTTTAATACCATACTGTGGAGAATTCCAGGCAAAAAAAATAATATCTTCATGGAAACAAACATGTGGTGGACCCTCGACCAGAAAAGTTACTTGGTGCGCCTTTAAATAAAATGATTAAATTCGAATTAGAACTAAACCTTGGGGGCCCTATGTGGAACTGGGGCTCCTTCGATATGCATAGGTCCTGAAGGTCACACTAGTGGTAATGCTAGAGTGTCAGGTTGGGAGGGATGGTCTGCTGTGATTGGTCAACTGTACTGATGAAGTTTAGGAACTGGGTTATTGTTTACAGTTACGGGTTCTGGTTAGGTTAGGGTTTGGTTAAGTTTAGGAACAGGATTATATTAAGGTGAGGAAAATTGTGAAGGTTAGGGTTACAAAATGTTTTGGGTTAGTTAACCAAAAACTTTTAAAACAAATTTGCCACCTACAGCCTTAACTGAACATCATAAAATAAAACCGTTTATATCAACAGAAGCGAACTCACTGCCGTGGCAACCGGAACTAAGTGGTCACTTCCGTCCCTCCAGACTAGACTATCTAGAACTAACCTAGTGTTTTCCCAGCAGCCCTTAGTACCAACCTCCTTGATGGCGGACATCTTGACGGTCTCGTAGTAGTGCAGAGGCGCCTGGGGCATGCTCATGTCGTAGCCGAAGCCCGCCACCGCCACTTCATCACAGTTATGGAGCGCCATCGTTATAGCAACCGTCCCCAGCGTTGGAATGTTCTGCAGCAAACACACAAATGACCAGTGTTATTATTATTGGGTCCTTTAGCATCTCGTAATGAAGATCGAGTGATGACCAAAAATAGAGCGCGAGAAAAACTGGACGAGACCCCAAGAACATTTGTAAAACTTTTTCCAGGTCTTAATTAAGATGAAGCGATGGTTTTATTCCAAGCTCAACAACACAGAGGACAAGTAGCCAATGGTGTTCTTGGCCAGTTTAAATACGGAGGTCTTAAGGGCTTAGAATGAGACAAGGCAGCATATAGGCTGAGGCTACGTTCACATACACTGGATTACATAGTCTGATATTAGCAAACACTTAAAATTTGAACCTGAACTAACCAGCAACTCACCACTACCCTGGACTACACAAGGAGTATCTTGGTCTATGTGTAAGAGCAGGAGTGACACTGGTCCTGGTCAAACGGTGTCCTTAGGGAAGACACTTTACCTCATGTTGCTCATGCATGGATGTTGCGTTCAAGTAAGTGATTGGTAGGCGAAAGGCCTCACTTCCATCAGTCTACCCCAGGGCAGCTATGGCTACAATAGTTTAATTCATTTCAAGACACCCAAAGATGATTTACAGTGCATAATTCATTCACTCCATATTCTGTGGTGGTAAACTACTATTGTAGCCACAGCTGCCCTGGTCTAGACTGACAGAAACGAAGCTGCCAATCTGTGCCATCAGCCCCTCTGACCACCCACATTGCCCAGTATGAATTTGGTATGTGCGGGAGTGTAGGTGGTGAAGTGTCTTCCTAAGGACACACCAGTTTCCACTAAAGCCACTGCTGCCGCACTGTGCCACCTGGTAATTCCAGCGGTCTCCCATCCAAGTACTAACCAGGTCCCGTCTTGCTTAGCCCCAAGATCTGGCAAGATCAGGCTTTGTCAAGCAGATATGGTAAGTAGTAGCAGTTGTAGAAGTATATCAGTGCATACGATAATAGCCAGTTTTCACTAAACAACCACTAATTATCCATTTTTCTTCTTCCCAATGAATTACCACAACACTATGTAAAAAGTCGTTCAAGGCAGGCCAAATCAACACAGCAACTTCAAAATGCTTCTACACCTCCTAGCTATTTGGTCAAGGTTAATTGCCATTATAGTCCAGAGCTGACCCGGTGTCCATGTTTACACTGTGTTTTGTACTACCACACCAGGCTGTTTATCCTTTCTGACACCAGTTCCTCCTGCACAGGTCCCCCTCTGCTGCATTTGACCCGCTGGCTTTGTTCTGCCTGACTGCGACTAACTGACTCTGAACACTTGGTGATTAACTATTACCTCTAAGTTTCGACCCTCTGCGTCTGGGCTCCGTGGGGTTAAACCGCGCTTCCTTACCGCCCCGGGCTCACGTGAATTTGGGGGTTGAAACGATGCGCGCTTGGACACAGAAAAAAAAAAGAAAAAAAAAAAAAGAATGAAAGAAGAAAGGAGGAGTGTAGGGAGACCTTATTAAAACCATTAGCCTGATTTGAAGACCCTGGGGGAACTAGCAGATGGCCAACCCCCTACTGTGAACAAGACTAGATGAAACCACATGCTTACAACAAACATAAGCAATAGAATTTTTCATAAACAGATACATTAATTGTCAGCTGCGTTGATGTTGGAAAGTGTCAAATCACGCAACTCATTTTGAAGTAGACAAATGCGCTCGGAGTGACCATTTTGGCCATATGTTGCGCACATGTTCTGGCGGTAGTTGATTCGGTGGGCCTAGAAGGAGAGGGAGGGGGAGGCATAGGTAGTCTACATCGTTTGGGCCATTTTCAAACCAATATTCTCCGTCTAAGTCATCAGCAGAATACACATGAGGGGCAATTACAGGCACATGAGGCAGAGAGGGGCAGACGCAGAGGTTTGGGTTCTGGTGTAGTTCGGTGACCTACAATTACCACAAGTCTGCTCCGATACAAGGGGGAGTGCAATACATGTTGTTACGAGCAAATGGAGCGAGTTAGAGTGAGCTGAATCAGGAGGGCAAGGGAATTTGGACAAGCAGCAAAAACTTGTCATGTAAAAAATAGGGATGGGAACAGCTTCTGTTTTTAGCCATCCATCGAAATCTTCTCCCTTAACAATGCCGTGGCCACCATATCTTTAAAAGGTTGCGTCGACTCAGTCACTGTGCAGCACTCTTTACTTTCTCTTTCACTGCAAGCAAAAGTTCTGTGTCATCCCTCCTGACCACCAGAGGGAGATGCTGAAAGCACTGAATACTCCCTGCGTCTGTGCAAAAGGAACATTAAGTTCTTTGAGCACCACCCTCTGTAACCGTAGTTACATTCGTAACTTTTGATTTAACTCTTGTGAAGCCCATGACCTCCACTGCACATAGCATATTATTTTATATTTCTCTGGAATCTATAAGAAAATTGTTAAGGAAACCGATCAATAAGAGGAATTGATAATGCCATATTGTTATTGATAAGATCTTATCAATTCACTAGTGAAAGCCAAAGTTAAATCTGTCAACTGGACAAAAAGTTGCAGGAGTGAAGACGTTTCGCTGCTCATCCAAGCCGCTTCTTCAGAACTGAAGAAACCGCTTGGATGAGCAGTGAAGCGGATCAAACCTGGACGACTGAGGGATTACACAGACACATGCCTAGTGATAACTCCTACATTATGAACACACTCTAGACATATTTACTGTAAGAAAAGCAAAGGTGTAGCAATGTATTTGGATGGAAAAGACCTCTGCAAAGGCATGAACTTTTCCTGCCATGGTCTATGGGTTGTACCTGAGGCTTAAACCAAAGAAACTGCTGATCATGCTGGTGAACAAGAAATAGAATTTTTCACGGTCTCTAAAAGTCAATATTTTGTGCACTAGAAGTTTGGCAGCTTTATCTCTGACCCCTTTCACGTCTTACATCCCACTATGAGCTGTTCCCCTCTGGACGCCGCTGTAGGGTTCCAACTAAAAATAAAATCAATCCCAGAAAAAGTATAAAAACTCATTGGTCCCTGTATCAGTGAAGCTCCAGAAGCCACAGAGCAGAGTGGTGCTGTTTAATGGACATCATGTTTTTACGTGTATTAGTCTTATGTGTATGTCATGTTCTAGGTCTTAAGTGTATTTTTCTGTGTGGCAGCTTGTGTGTCCAAGATAAATTTCTTTCGGGAACATTTATTTGGAGATTATGAATTACAGTTTATGCCAAAACACAAACCAGCCTCTTCTGGTAAAACAGCCAAAGCCCTTTAGTCTGGATGCTTAATCTCCTGACAGGATAGAACAAAACTAAACTATGTACCACATTTGACCTTGCGTTTGATAAGACTCAGATATTAAAAAAAAATACTTTGGATCAGACTAGCTTAAACAACACTTTTCCGCTCCACTTAGCTGAGCCCATCCCCTCCCACCTTGTAATTACTGCCAAAATGTTCAGGTATGCTTCACCTACCTCCAAAAAGCCCTCAAAACCGCAGTGCATTATCCTGCAGGAGAAAGTAACAACCAAGATTACAGAGGTAGAGATTAGAGCCACTCCCTCCCTCGTGAAAGCACAGGAAAGGCCCGTCAATAACTGCAGACGACGCGTTCTCTGGCCTGCACGTTTTTTTTCTTTCTTTCTTTCATCAATTATGGTAAATCGCTGTGGTCCGGTCGGCTGTTGTCTGAGCTGGAACAGGCCTGATTAGGTAAATTAGCCTGAGGGATGGTGATGTTAGCTGCTTTTGTGTTTTCCTCGCTCGCTAACAGACAAAATAGGATTAGAGGGGAAGGTTTTTTTTCCCCTGATTTGACCTCCGCTGAGAAGATATTTCCATTTGTCGTTTGGGCTAAGAATGAGTATCTTTTTGGTGCAGATGCACAGTGATCAAGTATGCCAGTCCCAAGCATGGAGAAATGATAGGTTTGCATTCTGCTACATAAATATGCAAATTACTACCCTCTAAAAAACAAAGATGTAGCAACAATTAATCAAATAATTGTCGACTATAAAAAATTACCGTAGTCGCAATCGCTATCAGGAGTATACAGGCTCTAAAAACATACAAAATACCTTTTTATATAAAAGACAGCAGCATTATTGGACCAAAATGTCAAAAAATATGACCTACTGACACACAGTTTTGCAGCAAAAACAGAGCCGTAGATACATCTCAACCTGGGAGACTTTTGGAGAAAACTGAACAAAGGAAGATAATGTGAAATGGAATAAAATTAACATCAGAAGTATCAATAAACAAAAGTATTTAGTTCAGCCTGACACCGGCAGCCTTATCGTCAACTCAGACAATGTTCAGAATGACCTTTTCCATGTAACAGCTTCATCTGGACCCGTCTCCTGTGAGGAGCATAGGCGGCTCACCTAATACAGACATAGTGTACCAATTATAACCACCAGAGGGCCTTTAAGAGATCCTACAGTACACCGCCGCTTATTCAATATTTAGAATCAGCTCAGTTCAAGAGCCATCTTCTCCCCTGAGGACAGCCATGAGGTCCAGGAGCTCCGAAAATATTTGGCTGCAGTGAAAGCTCAACTGGATGAGCAGGTCCGGGTCAATAAGTCCCAAGAAATGAGACTGAAAACTCAGGAGAGACTGACCAACCAAAAAGACTTTGAGCTCAAAGATGCTCAAAAGACTCCACAAAACACAGAGGGTAAGCTTCAACATCACATCACTGGTTACAAGGAGACACGTTATCTCTACAATACATCTGTGTACCGTTAACTTGAAGCAGGATCTTCCTAGTGCCCTTTGTGAAGTTTCAGAGATGAAATAAAAACTGAACGACCAGGGCAAGAGCAAAGAGCTGAAAGAGACAGCAGTAGACCTGAATGTGACTGTGCCTCCACCATGAGGACAGAAGGATCAGAAGACGGAAGGTGCCCCAACCAACAAACTCCACTTTGAAACTACAACCATCCAAGCCATTCTGGATGCAACAGTGAAAGAGAAAACAGAGCTGTCGAAGAGAGTGGGGGAACTCTGCACTCAACAGAAGAGCGCTCTAAAGAAAGCGCTGAAACAGCAGACAGAGCGGGACTTCAGGACAATGTCAGATTCATTGCTCATGCTAGTTCATACTTAGGAGAAAAAAAAGCAAATACATATTTCAGTTATGACCCAAATAATAGTGATTTGTCACATAGTTAAAGGTACAGTATGCAATTTTCTGGAGGTGGCACATCACCTGCATGATTCAATGAAAATTATTATTATTATTATTATTATTATTATCATTATTGTTATTGTTATTGTTATTATTATTATTATTGTTATTATTATTATTATTATAGATTACAGCCAAACGATCAACATTTGCTTTAAATGCCCTACGTAAATAAACAAAATTCAGCACAAATCTTTAAAAAAACCATTACATTTAAAGCCTTGTAAGACCTCAAAATCTGCACAAAATACTTTTACTTTTTACGTACATTTTTAAATGGGTACTTAAGTGGATTTTTATATGTGATATTTTTACTTTGACTTGAGTATTTTTTTGCTCCAGTATCTGTACTTGCATATTAACTCTACCTGCCACCAAGCACCAAAGTTGATCCATTCAATAAACTCAAATTCATGCAACTTACTCATTGGTCAGTTTTTGTCTTTACTGGTTAAAAAAGATGTCTGTGATCCCTCAGTTGTCCAGGTACTTTCCATAGCAAAAGAAAATTCAATTCTGGCAAGTGGACAAAAGTTTTTATAGAGTCAAGACGTTTCGCCAACCATTCAAGTGGCTTCTTCAGTTCTGCCTTACATCTGTCTGAAGGGAGGAGCTAACTACACTGAAACTAATACACCTAAACAGAAACTGTAAACAAATAGGTGTGTTAGTTTCAGTGTAGTTAGCTCCTCCCTTCAGACAGATATAAGGCAGTGTCCACCATTAATCTGAACAGAACTGAAGAAGCGGCTTGGACGAGCGGCGAAACGTCTTCACTCTAAAAACTTGAGGCCAGTCGACAGAATTTAATTTTCTTTTGCCATTTCCTGGTTAAGTTAATGTGTGTTGTGAATTGAAAACGCCAGTGTGTTTAAAAAGAACTGTTTCTCACCCCTTTGCCCATGACGCCGTTGTTGAAGGGTAGCCCGATGAACTGGAAGGCTGCCTCTTGGATGAAGTACGGGTTGAGAATCCTCATGTCACTGGCATCCCGGGGAACACCGTGGGCCACAGACTTCCAGAAGCCTTCCACTCCCCTCTGGAACAAACAAAGTAGGAGAGACTGGTGAGGTCTTACCACTGACACACACTGTAGATTACTGGGGAATACACAATACAGTATATAAAAAAAACAACAACACTGATGTAAAATTGTGACCTCAAGATGATCTACAACTGTTCATATTTTAGTTTTCTCTCAAATGTTAAATGGTGCACTAAGTAACTTTTCTAGTGGAGTGTACGCCAGCTGCTTGTTTCCATGGAGCCTGAATGTTTCACAGTAAGGTATAAAATCTCTCTTGCATTTATTCAATTACAAGTGTTTTTATGCTCAAAAACACCTTGAAAAACATGCATTCATACTGTGAGCAGGTCCACCTCTCCACAGATCTGACCTGTACCTTGGCTTGGTGGCGTTACCTACTTGTCTCCATGAAGATAGACAAGTTAAATGTCATACTGTGAAACATTCCATGCAAAGCAATAACATCTCCGTGAGACAAGCAGGTGACGGACCCTCTACAAGAAGTTATGAAGTGCAGCTTTAATGCCCCTGAATGGTTTTAAAATACACTGAGAACTGAATCGTTTAGGAAAATTACATCGCAAATTTAATTAGAATTCAAAAATTGTTCAGCTCTAGCTTTCTGTATGATTAAAGACACAAAATAAAAATGAACAAAGGCCAAACATCTTGGTGACTGTGTCCATCTTCAACAGCACATGAACTGAGACTTGATCTTTAACAGCCACATCAAATCAATAACATCTCAGCTTTTTACCATCTCTAAAACACTGCAAAAATCAAAGGTTTACTGTTAAAACCAGACTTAGAGAGACTTATCCATGCATTTGTCTCCAGTAGATTAGACAACTGTAACGGCCTGTTCACTGGCCTCTCCAAACGAGCGTTAAGACAGCTTCCTAGAACCAGGAAGTACTTCACACATAAGTCCTGTGCTCAGGTCTCTGCACTGGCTCCTGTGGCTCAGAGAACAGACTTTAAAGCAGCTCTGCTTGTGTATCCAGGCTCCAGGCTCAAAACCGTTCTGTCTAGCTGTGCATATGACTGAAAGGTTTTTATTCTGCACTTTTCTCTTTTAATGTTTATTTTATGATGATGGTTTAGGTTTTGATTTATTGCATTGTGATTTTAATCTCTTTCTTATTCTGTAAAGCACTTTGAATTACTTTGTGTGCCAATTGTGCTATACAAATAAACTTGCCTTGCCTTCAAATAATAACTGTGACCAAATCATAACCAGCCCAAACCTACGCTCTCTGCTCCATAATACAAATCAAATGTGGAGGTGATGATATGGGTCTGGAACGGCAGCCGCTGATTGGCTGACAGCATTTACATCAAAGTAAGCTTAGCCTGAGTAGGGCTGACACAGAACACAGGAGCCCACCAGGAGCCAGACCCCGCAGCACTGATTAGGGAAATGACTCTGGGCCTTTAATAGATCACACCGGGACCAGGG
>KN475579.1:67679-85858 GCA_000787095.1 Periophthalmodon schlosseri | reverse complement strand
ACTGGCCTTTGAAGGCTCGCATACATGCTACAGGTGGGAGAAGAATGTATTTACTGAGAAGAGAGGAGGTTGTAGGCGCTGGTCTTCTGCAGGAATGTGGAATGAGCTATGGATTGCGCGACTTATCTTAAGACATGTCCCAGGTGTCCCTATTTTTGACCAGTTTATCTACTAATGGTAAAGAGGGGAATTTATTGTTATTTATTAAGATAAAATACAGAAAACTGTGCTTTAAAATGACCATAAGGCAAAAAAATACCAACCATCCAACCCAGGTGCGTCACAGTTTTGAATTTTGAAAATCTGGTCACCCTACAAGAGCTGCTTCTTACCTTTTGTTCAGTAGAAAGGTAATTCCAGGGTTGAAAATATGCAAATTATTCTAGTGAAGGTGTGTGGAGTTTAAAAACACAGTGGAGCACTTCCTGTATTACCACATGACATCACAAGGTGGAGTGTTTTCGGTTTGAGAGAAGAACTCAGCCTAAATATGCAGGGTTTGTGTGTTAAACATGTGAATGAGACATAACAACTCCAGGTATGTTTTTAATGAGGAAACAGTAATATGGGCCCTTTAACATTTTAACTGTATTTTTGAAGTCATAGAGGCCAAAGACTCCCAAGTCCCTAAAATTCTCGTTTCATAAACTATTCAAGTAAATTCCAACGCAATTCTTGAATTTTCTTACATGCAAAATTTAACTAGTTCATAATTCAGTAAAATAATAGGTCTATTCACTCATTATCGAGGCGTAATTAATCTCATATTGCACAGACAAAACTTAAATATGTATTTGTCAAACTATAAATTGGCTTGTTCTGATACTGATACTGGTATCGGCAAAAGCTCCAACTCCAATTTTCCAGGTATCGGTATTGGCGAGGACTCAGACCAAATCACCGATACCACTTTGTATTTGCAGAATGATGACCTGTAGATACAAGTATTGCCGCTGTTGATGTCTGCGGCTAACGCTAACGCACAGAGCAGGTTAAATGCAGACTGTGGAGACTCTGCAGACACTTAAAACACACCAATAATAACAACAGAAAAGACATTTGTGTTAGTTCTTTGATACCTTCAGACACAACCCCACAACAGCGTTTTACTCTGCATAATTAGCCACGTGCTCCGGGGATGAGCGTCTTTTTACAGGCCTCACTGCTGTTTTTATCCAGCTCTGTGGCAGAAAGTGGCCAAGTAGAAAAGTAAACTTATCATCAAGACCATTACACATTTGACCAATACTTCATGTAGATTTTCTTCAGAAATAGCCTTTTATTTTTTGCTTTTGTACTGTAACAAAATTGAGTAGCCTTAATCTACTTCTTCTCACTATGCGGTATTGGACTGGTATCGGCAAGTACAATAAGGTCAAGTATCGGATCGGATTCAAATAAATAAATAATGGTATCAGAACAGCACTAGTAAAAAATTATAAATCATTTCGAATGTTAAGAACCCACTGACCATGGTGCTCTGGCCTTTTGACTCGGATAAGTTGTAGCTAGTTAGCGCATTAGCTTTCCTTCCCTGCTAACAACAACAACACAGCAAATACAAAGAGCAAAAGTGATTAAGACAAGTGCCAATATCCTGTTCCTGCCTCTTCTGTCTCATGTAAGCCTCCTCCTCTGAGTGGTGCCTGTGTGTTTTTACATTCTATTTAATGTCATTTCACATAGTTTTTTGAGAATTTGGAATCAATCCAGACACAAATGTTGTAAACATGCTGGATTGTAGCTATGAGCCAATTTCCTTCTATTGCCTCACATTGGCTCAAAACACGCACTTCAAACACACACATCATACACCGTCCAACACTAGAGGCAAGGTGGGTAGTGTCTTGCCCAAGGACACAACAGTTTCAGTTTTGTTTTTTTTCCTCTGAACCCCCCACACACAGATGGCCCTGGGAGTTAAGTTTGACAATTGACTGACTGAAGTGTTTCAACTGATTCATGGTGACTGTCAATACAAATATCTCTCCTAAACCTACACACAAACAATAACACAGATGCCCTGGTACAGCTCCTTCACTGCAGTTCGTTGACCCAGCTTTTGCGCCCTCTGAGTAGACTCCTGTCACCCTGCATGATGACGTCAGTTGGCATAACGCAGTGTACAGATAAAAATGGCACCGATCTCACAGCTATTGCTACCTGTCAACAACTGCATGTTAATACACGCTTTAATATTCAAAGCATTCACTACGCTAGTCAAATTATCAACACATAGCGGTTTACGTCAGCGATACCATCACAGTTATAGAAGGATTTCAAATGTCTGTATACTAGGTTCCAAGGCAGGTGAAGTGTCTTGCCCAAGGACACGTCAACATTCACTGCCAATTTGCAAACAGTGGGGATCAAGCAACTAACCTTCTCGTTTGTGGGCAAGCGTAATACCAAATGGACTACACAGTGTATGCGGTGGAGTGGGTGTTCAACCACTAACAGGAGGGTAGCCGGTTCAAATATAGCCAAAGTCAAACAAGGCAGTATTTTGTGTAGGTTTAGATAAGCAACCCAGATATTATTCCAGGATGTTGTAGCGCATCAGTTAGCAAATGGCTGTATAATACTTTCATTCCTTTTTATCCGTAGAGCTTTGGGAGGTGCAGTGACTGTCATGCATCACAGTCTACTGGGGTTGAAGTGCTAAAACGTTGCCTTTTTAGGACGTGCCATGTTGCCCCTGTCATAGCCTGAGGGAACAGGAAGTCAGCTGACCGCTAACCTTGCTAATGATGAGTTTGTCGGGGTAAACTTCCCTGTGCCAACAGTTTTTTGTGTTTCCAAAGTGATATTGTGATTTTATCATTGCTATTTAAGGAGCTATAAGCATTTTATTTCATGTAATTAAGTAAAATCTATTTTGCCCCAGTACAAATGTATTGTGAAGCAGCTCTTAGGCTCAAAATGAGATCGTTGTGTCTGATTTTATACTTTGTTTCATTGTGTGTGACTGTCTGGTATAAGCCACATTTCCGTTTTATCTTGTAAAATAAAGTTCTATTCTGTTCTGTCGCTGCAAATCAGGAAGTGCCCTGTTAGCATGCTAGTTGTTAGTATTAGCCTGAAGGCAAAACTCCACTTTGGCCTCTTGAAGGTGTGAAACGTGCAATCAATGGTGAATAATTAGGACGTTAGGAATGCACTAACCCGAACACTCTAAGGAAAGAGAGGAATAACTCACCACAACAGTCTGAACGGTTTTCACATTTTAAAAAATCAAGTAGGGCGCCCTTGCATGGCCACAAAAACATTTAAGATTTAGTTTGTGTGTTGTTTTTTTTTTGAGTTTGTTATCATTTAAGTTAGGGTTGCACCGATCCAGCTTTTTCAGTTCCGTTACCAAATCCGATACTATAGCCGATACACGATATCAACAGATACCAGCGCAGAGACTGAATACAGCATTTATTTCCTTAAAACAACAATAAAATAAGACAAAACCGATCCATGTGTGTTATGTTGCTGTTATTTATCCCTCAAGTAACCACAAAAAAACTCAAGTTCAACCTTTATAAGACTTTCGGGGCCGACTACAACTAATAAATCCCGATAGTGACTGAACCGATATTTGGAAGCCAATATCTGATCCAGCAATTTTTTCAGTATCGGTGCCAATAGCCGATATGGGTATCAGATCGGTGCATCCTTAATTTAAACCAGATATTGTTGCTTCCAAAATATATATAAAAGCATTCTATTGTGCTCTATTGGTGATTTTCAGATTCTATGTGATGACGTCATACTCCCAGATGGGGGCAAGACACAGATTTCCCTATTGATTACATTATACTTTGTCATGAACTATCCAAAAGGTCAATTCACAAATGTTGAATGGTCATTTCTATAACTGACAAGACCCAAGAACTCACAGTATTACAACAGAAATCTGCATTTTAACAATATTGATTTTAGCTGCCTTCCATCTGTATTAAATAATATTGGCCTATATATAATGTTGTGATGTCTCTTGTTCTGCACACGCTGGCGCCCTGCAGCCTGTGGAGGAGCTGGGCGGCCTGCTCTGTCACTGCTCAGAGGAAGTGGCTGTTTCCCCTCTCCCGCGACAGCTTTATGGTGAAATTGGTGTGGATTATTAGCTTTAAGTGCGCACACTCGGCTCTGCCACGGCACCTGTTAAAACAAGGGCTAGCTCCAGAGATAACATCAAGGTGCACGACAGGCTCAAGACAGGCCCCGGAGAGGAACTACACTCACAGAGGGCTATTGAACGCAAAAACTATTCTATTTGATTTATGTTCATTAAAGGAACTGTATGTAGCTTATGTTCTTACCGTTTAAAAAAGGCACTACAATCGCAACTGAACCCGAGCTGCCAGAGCCTTAACCTGCAGTTACTTTTTCTCATTCTCAGTATATAGACAACAGAAGAGGCTGCACTAGCACTGATTAAAGATTGGCTGCAGTTTTAGTGGTTTTAGTAGTAAAGATTCAGATCAGAGAGAGTGCTTTTAGGTTTAAACTGACTGGATTTGAGCATTGATTCTGGCAACCCAAATGAGAGACTCATGTGAGGCTGGATAACCATCTTGAGAACCAAAACACCAAAATATAACAAAACGACTTGGTCTTCATGTTCAAAGTTTTTGTAATTAAAAATAAAATCAGCATTAGAATTGTTATCAGTTAAAGCTATATTTGATTTGAACAAGTTTACCTCACATCTGGGAACAGTCAGGTCATGTTTATGGAATTTCAAATCAAATTCTTACATACAGATTCTTTAAATGTACTACCAGGCCATTTTACAATATTACTGCATGGTCTCTTCCATACAGCAGGGACAAAACACATGTGCCTCATTGCTAGGATTTTTTTTAAACTGATTTTTCACAGAAGAAAAAAAAAAAAAAAGTCATATTTCACATGTCTGTGTAATCCCTCAGTCGTCCAGGTCTGATCCATAGTAAAAGCCAAAGTTGGATGAGCAGCGAAACGTCTTCACTCCTACAACGGTTTGTCCAGTTGACAGATTTAACTTTGGCTTTTACATATTCCACATAACTTTTTAAAATTTGTTCTTTTGCGACAATTCATTTTTTGCTTTCCATTTGAATGATTGGATTGGGCATCTGAAACCCTCTGCTGGCAATTGTGGGGAGTAGTGTTCTCATGATACTAAAATTTCAAACTCAATTTTGATAGCAAAAGGCTCGATACCATAATGAAAAAAAAAATTAAATATTAAGAACACTTAATACTAGATAAGTTCAATAAACACGCTGTCAAAACAGCGACGGATTTTTTGATCCAATATGGCCGACTTCCTGTTCATCATAGGGCAGTGCTCCATTCATTTTTAGGCTTGTCTCATGGAGCTCCATTCACCATTATCAATTTTGTGAGCCTATGCCAAAATTTGCCCGTCTCCTCTCTCATAGGGGTCCACTTCTAGGCGGCACTGTTGAGTCAGTGGGCATCGGACAATCTTGCGATGCCCATTTTATGACATTTTTTGTCGGGCCGATCGTTTTTATACCCCCATGTGAGATTTTTTGCCGATGTTCAGGGGGTCAAAAAGGCAAACATTCTGTCAAAAAAAAAATAAAATTGTAAAACGAGGAACAACACCCCAAAAAATATGTATGCATGTAATTTTCAGCACAAAATAATAGTGCTGCTCCAAGTAATAGTTACCATGTGGTTCTGCTGCTGATAAAGTTCACAATTACTCCAAAACTGTCCTGGAAAGGTCAAATTTTGGCATGTTTATGGGATCTTTTTCAGAATCAGTACTTGTTAAATTGAGTATGTATTTTCAATACTGGTTTTAGTATCGATTAGTATCTGACTTTCGATACTTTTGGCAACCCTAGTGGGGACTGAAGTGCTGAACATCTCTATTGTGAACAGGACACCAACAGATTGATGTATGGACTTTCTCAAAAGAGCTAATTATACAGACAGAGACAACCTCACCAAACTTAATTAATGAAAATTGATTATGAACCATTCAGGTTGTATAAAAAATACTTGAGTATTAATTTCATTTGGTTATGTAACACTCCACCAATAAAGATTAATAGCTACTGCACAGATAGAGATGACCTAACTCGTGTGAATGAAGCGAAATACAACTCCAGTTATGTTTTTGATGAGGGGATGATACCGTAACTTGGTTGAAAGTCCAAAATAGACAATTTGGCCCAATACAAAATGTCAGGTTTTAAGCAAGTTCCTGCAAAAAATAAACAAGAACAAGCAATGATAAGAATAAGAGTGGATGAGCTGTTTTATTTGGCAGCAGTGAGTTTGTTGATGTTACCATGGTTAGGAGGGTTTGTTCCAAGTTGGCCCGAGGCAGAGCTATTGAGCGTGAAATCATTCATGTATTTGATAAGACTAGGCCCGGGGATAAACAGTGCTTTAATGTGGCAGAGGAACCCAAAAGAATCACCCAAACCACACCACAGCAATTACAGACAATAACTGCTATGAGTGTCAGCGATGGTGTGTTTGCATAGCCACATAAGTACAGTGTAATGACAAGTTTACTCCTGTCAAAAAACAAGATAAAAGGGAAAAATGATTTGAGATATGACAAGGCAGGGAAAGGTATTGACAATAAATTATACAGTGAATCCAGAGTCATGTAGGTATTTGGAGGTGTGCCTAAGTATGTAGTACGTGAGCTTGTTCTTGTTGTAAGCACAGTAATCCTCAGTAGCCATGACTAAATGTACTCAATTGTAGTTATTTTTCTCCTTCCTTGGGTTAGTCCAATTGTTTGGAACCAGGGCGGACTTCGAAGTGGGTGGGAATGTTCAGCTCCAAAGGACTTGCCGTTGCTACCAAAGTTCTGAAGTACATTTACCATAGACCATTCGAAAAAGAGTCTGTAAAGTTTCAGAAATGGATTTTTACGTAACATAGGTCTTGTGGTCATTAGTCCTGGTTTAGCCCTGGTTTAGCCCTGGGTTAGCCCTGGTTTAGCCCAGGTTTAGCCCAGGTTTAGCCCAGGTATAGTCCAAAATGTACCAATTTGTAATAGAGGCGCTTGATGAAATAAAACAAAAATTCATAGTCAAACTGTCTTGGCCAGCTATAACTTTGATGGCATATTGTACATTTTAGGCAATGTTAAATTATGTGGTTGTTAGCTTTTATGCTAATGTTGGCGCTAAAAATACATGGCTCTGGTGTTACGAGGCTGAGCGATTTCAGTTGGCAGTAAAGCCCCGTTAACGCTAACTCCCCGATTGATCAATTAGTAAATCCACTTCTCATTCCTCTTGAAGCATTTTATGGATGCTTAGAGAGGACAAACTTAATACTGCCATAAAGGTTGACTGACAAAGATGTGGGTTCCATTATGTGCCAATTAATGTCCTCCAAGACACAATGCAGACATGGAGGGTGAAGTGTCTTGCCCAAGGATAAAACAAGAGCAATAGGTGTGATTGAACCAGTCACCTTCAGAGTTGTAGTCGATGTTGCTACCAGTTCCGCTTCTGCCGCCACTCCTTATGTAATTACACTGGATACAATGCTATAATAAATCCATTTCCCAGCTAACATGTCAGAATTTGCCAAGAAATAACAGATGGCGATGAAGGGGAAATTTTGTACACTTACAAACTGTAGGTTTCTCCATCCAACAAATGAAACATGAAACTCCAGAAGGCATTGTTAAAGTCTTCAAGGGCGCTAGTATTAGGAACTGGGTGTATAAACAGAGCTAACGTTTAGTTGGGCTACAGTGTAAAGTGACGCAATAGGTCTCAACTGAAATTGTGAATCGTTTAGATTTTTTTAAAAACGGATATTACAATTCACATTTTGAGAATCAAGAAGTAAAAATCATGAATGAATCCAGACTCTAAGAATTGTAATTCGAAATGCATTGACATTAGGGTTGTCAAAAGATATCGAAAATCAGATACTAGATACTCATTGAGCAAGTATTGATACTAAAAAAGTCACATTGACAGGACAGGAATGAATCTTTCCTGAATAGCTTTAGAACGATCTTGAGCTGTATCAGAACAAGTATAAGACACATAGACTAGTACACGCCCAGGACCACTATGGAAGAACAAGTATAAGACACATAGACTAGTACACGCCCATGGACCACTATGGAAACTACTGGACGACTGAGGGATTACACAGATATAAGGCCACAAGGTAATTGATACTTTGCAGTGACATCATGCTGGGGGTGTTACACTTGAATGTCTATGGTGGAATGTTCAGCAGTCGCCATAGGAATACAATGCACACGTTAGCAAACACTGTCAAAAGAGTTTTAAGATAGCTCACCTGTTGTAGTTCCGACTATGTCAACACTTTTTGGTCAGATAAAAAAAACAAAAAAAAAACTCAGATTAAAATCTAACAGAGCTTCAGACAGAGCAGAGCCTACAGTTAGCTTCACACCCCCAGGAAATATTGATGACGTCAGCTGCAAGTATCAATATAAAAGAAAATACTACGATTTAATGTCAATTTAATTATCATTGTGGTAGTATCTAGTCTATTCCTTAGTATCAAAATCAAGTTTGAAGTTTTAGTATCGTGACAACACTAAGCGACATACCAGACGGGCACAAAAAGAATACTCTGTAAACATTCAAAAACCAAAAGAATCAAAATGTGGCGAGAATTGTGTGAACTCTGGATCAGTTTCTGTTTTTATGACTCACTAACAAAAGGGTTATAACCACCAATACGGTTTTAGCTTAGGATTTTCACTTTTAGCTGAGCTTGGCCTATAAAAATCAAACAACATTTAGGCCCACACCACTAAAAGCCTTGTGGTCAATTACGAAGTGTTATTGTACTCAAAACAGATTCACTTTTTATTAGCTTTGCATGTCACTTACAGATATCCTACATCCGGATGCACAGCAAACATGTGGCCTTTTAGCGATGTAATGTGGACTGGATGTGTGCTTTGTGGTCATCTTAAAAACACAGGCTCCCGACTTGGGCTTTCTCTTGTTGGTAGTGTTAGGTCGACTTGTTCATTAGCGTAGCATACATGTCTCACTTGTGGCTTTCCGGGCTTCGCTGTCTCACCGCTAAAGTGCTCCAGTGAGGAAGAACGGAGAAGTTTCCAAAATAGGTGCAAAACAAGCCATTAGGGGCACAGCTGACCAGGAATGTCAAAAACTCCAACTTTTCCTGACCCCTGCGCCTCTTAAACTGCAGTGATGGCTCTTTTTTCCAGTCGCGCAGAGGTTATGCCCAGTGTGAAAATGGTGTCTGCAGCCTCCCGTGACGGTCCATGGGAAAGGTGTTTGGATTTTGTCTCATAAAAATTCCAGCTTTCCAACGGAACACTAGTTTACCAGGTCAAAAAGTAGTTCTCAAAGTAGGGAGCAAGGACCTTAGTCTTAATAACTCATTTGGTTCATTAGTTGGCTGATTATTTTGTTGGGATAATAAAAGATTTGTATAGAAAACGGCAGAAAGTGAAATGCTTGGAGTGTTTAATGGCCCCTTACATATGGGACATGGTTTACTAGGGAGATTACAAGTTGGCAAATATTTCTTGCGAGACTTAGCCCAATGCAGTATTGAAGCCCTGGCTGTGACACATGGTTGGAACAGGGAGATTACAATGGCCAAATATCACAATGATCACCATCTTAACCCTTTGATGCAACAGTATTTCTTTGTGGCCTATGCTGTTTATATTGCTTTTCTTTGTATCACTGCATCAAAACAATGCATTTTTAATACTGTCCATTTTGTAATATTTGGATAAAACATCACTGCCAATGTGGTTGCTTCACCAGCTGCTGTGTAAAAGTCCTGGACTTTTAGAATCGGGAAGAGCCAATGTTAATTAGCAGTGCTGGTGAAGGTGATTCATGTTGGAAACACAAGTGTGGGTAATCAGTGAGATCTAGGGCGCACTGCTCCGTGTTGGAGCAGAGTATGTAAATGTTTATGGACACATGGACGCATGCTCCTCAGCGCTTCTGCACACATGTTTGGGCTTTGGACAGAGACGCTTATTTGGTCTCACCACTTGACTTTAGGTTAGAGTAGTAAGGGCAAAAATAACTTCAGGTTTGAATGTTTGTGTGTTTTGTAGAGTGGAAGAGGATATTTAGATGGATCACCAGTGGTGACTGTGGCATATTCCCAGCAGTTTGTCAGTTGAGATGTTGCTTTCGAGAATTACCACGGTCTCAACAAAAGTAGTATTTTTAGTACTTGAGAGAGCCCACAGTGAGCACGACAGGTCAAAAGACACTCCACAGAGAAAGGTAATAGACTGATGCCACCTCTGCCTCCAGGAGGAATCTAGAACATGCTCAAACCAACTCAGTTGGCTCCATTTTATTTAGAAGAGCAATGGCTCTACCTCAGCCTCTTCCTACATGACTCCCATTTCTAAGAAAGCACCCAGGACCTTGTGGACGAAACTTGACCACTTGTATCCAGGATCTTGGCCATAGCGGTCACAGTAGGATTGAATGTAGATGGAATGGCAAATTGAGAGCTTTGCCTTTGTCACAATTTATTCTTGACCACATAGGGCCAATGTCTCTGACTCACTGGAGAGTCCACCAATCAGGTGAAAGAGATAAAGTATCTTTGTTATCTTAATTTGTCAGTTCTAAAGTTTTAGTGGAAGCAAAGACATTGGATGAGGAAAGAGTCAGTGTATAACCACTCCATGCTAAATAAATGAGCTGCATGCAGTCACTGTCTTTACATTGCCTAATGGACTGCTTTGGACAAGTGTTCCCATCCGGTGGGCGTTCTATTTAAAGGTGAAGTACTTCCTAAAAGGATCCCAATCTATCATGTGTCCGTGTCAGTGGCGAGCGGATTGCCCATGTAAACAAAGAGCACTGATAGGACGCCTGCTGTTTACTGCGGCCTGTATATATTTCACTGGTGTGTTTGAAAATACCCCCGCACATACAAACAACTGCTGCAGCACACTCATGAACCGCGACTGAACAGTGAAATTACAGGGGAAGCAGACAACATGGAGTAATTGTGCCAAATGGTGTTTGAGCACATGTGTAAACAGCACGTAACTGGGCAATCACCCAGTGCGGCGCAGGTAATGCAGGATTAGGGAGGGACCTGCTGCTGATGGTCCTGTGTACATAAAGGAGGCCTATGCACATTTCACATGTACAACATGTTTAGTGAGAAGATCTGTGATCTGCACCAGCGCTGATGAGGACAGAGAGGGCTTTATGAGCACGCTGCGGTTTGACATTTCTTCTTCTCTCACTTGTTTACCTAACAGTCTTGTGAGGCTAGTTTGCTTCTATGTTAAAAACTAATTTGTTATATTTTATAAGGGGTAAATTATGTCTTACTATTGGATAGTGGGAGATACCAAAAAAATTGATACTACAATTGTTGTTTTGGAGATATGACTATGTTTCAAATCTATTTAAAAAGGCTGCAAAAGGAGCCGAACTTGTAATGTAATCTTCCAAACATATGTGTGCATTTTTGTGCAAAATGTTTTGCTATACTTGAACCTTAGCCAAGCATTCACAGGCACATTCAAGCACAATTTTGATGAAATGCCATAATATCGCCTAATTATTGGCATCTGGATAAGCCAAAAAATTGACAAAATTTTTGTCAATATCGCCAAATCCCTACTTACTATCATAGGACTTAATCAGCTGAAATTGGCTGGCTTCACCTTATAGACGATTCCTGTCAAAATAACAGTGCATTTGACAAAGCGAGTACTATTTCCATCCCCAGTGACTCTCTAGTGCTCCAGCTCCTCTTAAAAGGAGCCGAGTGGAGTGAGTTTGTGCATCTCTGCAGCTGGAGTTTGCAATAGGAAATCCCCCTCTGCCTCTCTCTCCATCTCTCTCTCACAGATGTGAGTGCTCCAAGTGACAGGGCCGTGATCATATTTAGATAGGGCTGTATTCCTCAATGCACCCAACAGAAGGCACTCCAACGGCACGTATACAAAGCACTGTTTAGGTCGCTAGCCCATTAGTGTATGCTAGGTGTGAGTCATGCACAACAAGCATGGACATCGGACATTAACAGCGCAGCGCTAAACTTTTAAGTACTTCAAAACCTCTTCCACTGAACAAAACAATCCGTGCACCGAAGCACACTTTCTGAGAGGACTTTTAAAGTGTTGTAAACTGACAATTTGGAGAGCAGTGGTCAGGGGAACAAAGTAGGGTGCCAAAAGCCACAGAGATACAGGGATACGGGGAAGGCCTTTTAACAAGTTTGAGTGGGAAAAGCTGTGAAGGTCTACAAGAGGTGCATTAAGCTACACTAACCTGGGAAAAGGGGTTGGTGATATGCCCACAAATTAAAATCACAATTTTCTTGGAGCCAAATCATGATTTCAGTTTTATCACGATTCATATACACCTAGTATCTATGCATTTCCTTGAAGAGGCTTCTTTAAAAAGTTTCTGTTAACAGAAACATGAGATGAGAATGACAAGCCTGACCGCAGCAGTTACAGAGAGGGATGACCATTTTTCAATAGAAAGGAAATTGAAGCTGGAGTTGATGGAGTTGAATCGCGCCCATGCTCTCTTCCTATTTGGAATGCGGTGGCTAGCAGGTTAGCTATGTCCATGTAGATATACAGTCTGGATGAATGAGGGATTACACCTCTCTGAACGTTTGTCTTCTCTTACTCTCATGTTGCACCATGACAGAGCACTGTCAAACTGAGCCATGTTCTTCTCTTTTGCTTCAAATTCAGGTTCAGGCACTTAAAAACTACAATTCCCAAAACGTGCTTAGGATTACTTCTACCAACAAATCCAAGTGTAACTTTACAGTCACTGGAGACCCAATCACAGCGCAGACACCAGACCCTGCTCCTCTACCGTCTGGAGCTTCTCTCACTGTGTATCTCCAACCAGACCTGAGCCTGAGACATGACGTTATGAGGGGCACTATGGACCAGGAGGAGCAGTCTACATCTCTGAGCAGATCAAAGCTCGTCGACTCGGCTCCCAGGGGCCAGAGCCATTATCCTGGGGCCCCTCTTGCTTTGTCCTCTGTCCTGACCCAAGCACTCCTCAGCTATTACCACTTCAACCCCCTCACCTGCAGTCCTAATGTAAATCCATACTTTGCTACAGCTGCTCTTTTAAGATGACCTTCAGGATGCATTATAAAGTCCACTGTCTGTCTGAGAGGTATTATATAATGGGCAGGAATGTCACCTTCCAAAAGTGCAATAGGCAGAAGAATAGGGCATGTAGGTTCAGGGGAAAATAGGGCCCAAGTTGGAAGTTTGTTTGCGTAAGTGCTTAACTGCTCAAAGCAATTCTGTAAAAACAGATTCATAAAAGGTTATTTGGAAATGAATGATGAAAAACTGGAATATTTTAAGGTTGTCAATTATCAAATTGAGTCATACAATGTGATGGTGGAAAAACTAAAGTAATTTTCAAAAAGGAAACAAAATTCACTCTCAATATATGTATTTGAGTAGTGTTACTTCAAAACAATATTGTATTAAATTTAAAAAAAAAAAATATATATATATATATATATACACATACACAAACACACACACAGACACACACATATACATATAAGTAACACTCAAAAGTATTGTTACTATTGAGTATTGCAACTAAAAAAAAAACCAACACAAATAAAACATGTAAAAAATAAAATGAATACAATCTGAAAGATCAATCGGCGTATCCCTTCAAATTTGTATTTTATATATACACAAGTTTTAAAAATATGTCAAAAAAAATGCTTGTCATTTGAGGCCAACAGCTAACAACTCAAGTCATTTCCAAAGAACTATCAAACCAAGGAAATAATATGCCATCCACAAGTACAAAACAATCGTAAATGAGTATTGTAACGTCAAAACAATAACTCCTCACTGTCTACCTCTGGCTATGAGAAGCTACAACTGCAGCGTTTAAAGTGCATGTGACGGATTAGGCTACTCATTTCACTAAAACAAAGTTAACATGACTATAGTTAAGATGTTTTTGTAAATATCTTGCCTAGTGCCTATTTTTGATTTTCTTCACAACATTTTTACCCCACAAACTGCCACGTGACTGATGCAAAACTATGATAAATATTTACCACAGGTACTATCCCACCAAACCAAGTCAGAATTCGTCATAATTAGAAAAAACATGAAAACCCGTCACGTGGACTTTAAAGTGGGACTAAACACCTACACTCCACCCACAGCCACATCTTAAATACTAAGTAAGAAGACTAAGTAAAAGAGTGAGGGGAGAGGAGGGGCGGGGTCTGGAGGTATAAGGAACAGCTATCCACACTTCAAACTCCGCCCCTGCAGCCAGGTGTTAGTAATCAGAAACACAGGGCAGTCTTTTGTGATGTCACCAACTACCTGAAACTGCAGTGGGAGCACAAACTTAGATTGACGCGCTTTTGACCAGGAAGCTGTAAATTTACCTTAAAAAAATGACTAGGAACAGTAGAAGACAGTAGTAGAATGCTATTCAAACACCATATACAGAGTGGCAAAGAGTGGATTTAGTGTTTAGTTCCACTTTAATAGCCACTTTCCCTCTCCATCAAACATCAGCTCTACCTCTCTGGCCTTATTAAGTGCCCCATTGTCCTCTGCTTGAAGGGCTCTGCGTAATATAAGACATGGTTAAAGAGAAGAATGGAAAATCCTAATAGAACTGCTTGGAGAAGCATTCTAGAAGAGGACACCATTTAGAGAGATAAGGCAGAACGGTCCCTGTCAGGTGATTAAGGGGCCACTTCTCTCTGAAATATGATTGGAAAATGCTTCGGGCGGCTAAGTATTAAAGCATTTTACATAACACAATGGAAACGCAGTTGAGAAGAACTAAAGATGACTCCGGTGTGAAACATTTTAACTATGTGAAGCATCTTAACTACAGTATACAGCGCTGCCCGCTTAAGGAAAAGGCCTATATTTCTTAAAGGGAGGAGGAATGTTCAAAATGTGATCAGGTATGTACTCCATGGTGATAAACAGAACAGTTCTAAACAGGCTTGAGCAAACTCGTGAAAATGATGAGGTTTATTTTAGAACATGGTAATGGTTCAGTTATTTTTAGGTTTTGTTCATGTACTTTCTAATATGTGCAGCTAGCAGCGTACATGAAATCTAGCTTTTAGTTATTCATTTATCTAAAGCGATTAGATAAATTATTAGCTGTCACATATGACTGGAGCCATACCATTGACTAACCCAATAATTAGATCTGATTATTGGCACTAGAGCTTGACCGATATGTTTTTTTTCATGGCCAATGACGATTGTTTAGAATGCACAGCAGCCCATGGCCGATAAGCTCTCTCGATATTTTTGAGTCGATATACTGGGCCGATTTTGATCATTTTCCCTAAATGATGTAATTTAAATTTACTACAAACTCAAACACAGCCCTTTTTTTCATGAGCCTATAAGAGAGCTGTGTAGTCATGTGTTGTGCATTTATCTTTTTTCAATAAAGTGTTGAAAATTAGCTTTATGTGTTATTCTTTAGGCAGCAGGTCGGCCATAACAAGATATTGACTTGTGCTGAAGATTTAAGGCCGATACCCAATGCGCTAAAAAGTGCAAATATCGGCCCAGTCTATCAGTCTATCTCTAAATGGCATGTGTTTATGGGCATGTGTATCAGAAATCTGACACTATATTTGAGTTTGTTCATAAATGGATTTTTAAGAGCAACAGGGTTATACAATGCAATATAATATACAGCTGCTTTTTCAGTAACACATGCACAAGTGTAAACAACCAGAAAGAAATCAGATTACTCACATTGGATTTTATCCTTTACATACCCCTTACTCCCACTAGCATTAGCAACAGGTTTGATTGACAGCGTTACTAAGTGCCCGCTCCCTTCAAAACCAGCGGTGTGGGCGGGAAGGACTGGCTCTTTGGTTGCTATGATACTCTCAGTCGGAATTCCTAATATGCAACTTGGCTCCAAATTCGCCCCTATAACTGCTCTAGCCTCGATGAGCTTCATCTGACTGGAGCCGAACGCTATGGGTGACGTCACACTCACTTAGTCCACTTCTTTATACAGTCTATGCCTGGAACAGTCTTCCTGAAGATGTGAGACAGGCCTCTACTTTGACAATGTTTAAATCCAGGCTCAAAACGGTTCTGTTTAGCTGTGCATATGACTGAAAGGTTTTTATTCTGCACTCTTCTCTTTTAATGTCAATTTTATGATGATCATTTATGTTTTGATTTGTTGTATTGTGATTTTAATGTCTTTCTTATTCTGTACAGTACTTTGAATTACTTTGTGTACCAATTGTGCTATACAAATAAACTTGCCTTGCCTATGCCTAAATAAGATAATAATCAGATTTTTGTGTGCATGTAAATGTAGCCAATGACTACAACCATTTCAAGAAGAATTTCTCCACTTTTCTGGACTGCACTGGTTGAAATGACTTGGAAAAAAACGTGTCATAACAACCTCACAGACAGCTCGTAATCTCAGCTAATCTGACGCCACTGAGAAGATGAGCAGTGGCGGCTGTACTGAACCAAACCATCTCTTCTAACTGTAATCCGCCCGTGATGCTCCTTACCAGTTTCTCCTTGAAAACCATGTGCCGCAGCCACTTGAAGTCCAGCGGTTTGAAGGCCGAGAACACAAACAAGGATCTCTTCTCGTATTTTTCAGGCTTTTGGATGGCTCCCTCGGGGTAGGTGATCCTCATGGTGGTTTTGGTCCCTACGTCCTTGCTGTAACCACTCACCGGGGCTTCATTTAGCCTGAGGTAACACACAGATTGAGTTTACTAGTTTTCAAATGCAATTTCGATGTTGCCATGTGCACAGTGTGATTCACGGCTTCACATAAATACGGTGAAAACACAGGGGCAACGGTAGCCCAGTTGGTGGAATGTTTGTCCAGTGATCTGAAGGTTGACGGTTCGAATCCTGCGTGCCACATAAAACATTGGTAGAGCAGTCAGATCCATAGACGGGAGATGTCTGTGTACACGGGTGTATGGATGTGTGTGTGAATGGGTGAGTGGTTCCTTGATGTAAAGAGCTTTGAGTGCGTGACCATTTGCCAACATACAGTTAAAAGCATACAGCTAAGATATGGTCTGATGGTGTGGTGGAGTGTATAGGCCAGTCTAAACAGACGCGTTTTTGAGCTTGGATTTGAAGCGTGGGAGTGAGTCGGTGTTGCGGAGGTTAGGAGTGTTCCAGTGCTGAGGAAAAGCTTCGAAGTTTGATATATGGGTGTGTACAGTCTTACCTGACCACCACATCATAACTGTCTATTTTGGAGCCCAGGGACTTGTTGGCGAGGATCCCTCCGTTTCCCACAATGATGCATCTTTTACAGGATAAGCTGTGGGACAGAGAGGTCAAAGGTCAAACCAGGACTCAGTACTACAGACGCTGCTGATAAAAGGCAGGTTTTACGGCGCGTTACATTTACCTGTCCAGCTTTTCTCCCAGCCCGTAGTTCTTGGTTTCCATTAAAATGCCGTCTATAACTTTCTCTGCAAAAACAAAATACAGAATTTGTCCATTAAACTGCAAGTTAAAATTTGGCCACCATGTGAAAATGAAAATGGTTGTTAGTTTATCTGGAAAATGATTTTGAAATCAAGTTATTTCGACTGCCATTCCGAATCCATTATCTTCATGAAAAAAAAAATTGAAGTCACAGTTAAACAAAAAAATTAAATATATATTCAAAAAATCTTCATTGTGATAATGGTAAAATTGCCAAAAATATGAAAACACTTTTATAGTTTATTCAATACTTAAAAAATTGTGTTACATTATATTTTTTTCCTAAATATTGTGTACCAAAGGGCGGCAAAAGTCTTTCAAGATCTGAGAACTCCACATTTCTTTACCAGGTATGCAAATCGGTCAAATTCTCTTTCATAATCCCACGATTCTGCGAAATTTATTTGAAGTGAGAACAAAATAAACCTTGAAGATAGAACAAGATATCCCAAAACCAACTCGCTCTCAGCTCAAAGTGAGACAGCATGAGCGATGTCCGTGCAGGTGGTCTACAGAAATACAGATTACGATGTCACCTCTGTGTTTACTCCCTCACAGATAAGACCAGAAGAAGCATCCTTTAAGAATACGCCTGATGCCAGAAAGGAGAGAGAGTGTGTTAAACGGCCCTGGTGCCCTGGAGCGCGGTATGCGTGAGTGAGGAGGAGCG
>KN475579.1:53443-67593 GCA_000787095.1 Periophthalmodon schlosseri | reverse complement strand
ACAAGCACATTCTGTCGGTCAAGTGCGCTGTCGTCTCCGCGTGGCTCCCCATCGCACACACGGTTAGCGCTCGGGTTTACTCATAGCACGCATTCCACCAGTCTTCTCCAGGGCTGCAGTCATCCCTCCGCTTTTAGATACTACATAAGTCTTGTTTGTTTAGGGGAACATTTTTAGTTGCATGTATTTGAGTGCAAAAGGTACTGGTTGTATATAGCACACTGGTGAGAGCTGCTGGACAGGAATTTAAGGCCATTTGAAAACACAGGCCAAAAATGTCTGTCAGTCAACATGATTAATGTCCTGGTCATTTTGACATAAAAAAGAAGATGGTGGATTTTTAATATTGAGCAATTGGCAACATTTCATGCTCCTACACTTAAAAGGAAATGTATGTAGCCTGCGCTCTTACAGTTTTAAAAAGGCATTACAATAAACTGAACCTGTGTTGCCAGCGCCTTAACCTGCAGATACAGGACACATACAAGTCGACCTGTCACGATAAATACTATATCGACTTATGGATCAATATATGTTAGACGCAACAATCATTTATTGTGATACTTTTTCTTAGTACTAGTCAGGAACTTTTAGATATTTTTCCTGTTCTACGATTAGATTTGAGCTGAAGAGGGTTGAATAAATAAATTCTATGACTCATTATAGATGCAAACTAACTACCAAAGTGTTTCAATCTGCTCTTTATTTATTGTCGCTTGTGTCTTTTAACAGTATTATGCATTTAAAGTCGTTTTTTGGGGATAATTCTACTTTAGGGTTTTTGTGTGAGTGGCATAAATTAGTTTCAATATTATCGTTATATATCAGGCTATATATACAGGCCTACATACAAGTTTTTCTCATTCTCAGTATATGGACAGGCCTCATGTGAAAGCTCAAAACCTCCAGAATTCACGCACTGAGCTGCAGAGGCTGCACTAGCGCTGATTCATGATTGACTGCAGGTGCTGAGGTTTAGGTGGTGACGACTGAGATCACAGAGAGTGATGGAGACAAGCACTTGGCGGACCCTCCACTAGAAAAGTTACATAGTGCACAAAAAAGGGAAAGTGTGACCTCTGAGCATTTCTGACGTAGTGCCCCTGACCCTGGCTAACAGCTAACATCCCTAATGATTAAACAGTCGCAGGGGGGCGGTGTTTGGATGTGGTGGTGAAGTGTGGCATCAAACATCACCCCGCCAGTGTAAACACCCGCCCGGGACCACACCGACCGACGCCAAATGGGTGAAAAGTGACAAATCGCACTGGGCATCGCTGGCTCAGGCACATGACATGGGATAATGGCTCCAAGTGCCCGCGCTAAACACTGCGCTGAGCCGTGTCTGTGGTGAGCGGGAGAAAACTAATGACTGTGAGCGGGGATGGGAGGGAGGGCAAGGAGGGGCAGAAGTGCTTAGTGGGAAGACGACTCAGACAGCAGGGTTGAGGGAAGACAGCGGCGTAAATAAAGTCGACTGCAAATGACTGCACTGTCTTTTATCACACATATTTATTACAAACAGAACAGGCAAGACGCTGTAATTCTGTGTGTCTAATAGAGTTCATACTGTTGTTGTGTCTTTGCGCAAGACACTCACTTTGCCTGTGTGTGCATGAGTGGTCGGTGGTAGTCAGAGGATGTTGGCGCAGACTGGCAGCCACATTTCTTTCAGTCAGCCCTATGGCAGCTGTGGGTACAGCAGTAGTTAAAGGCACTGTACCTGATAAAGTCGTAAATGGGAAAAACAAACTCGTTCATTTTTAAGAGTGGTCCAAAGTTATTCCTCACTTGCCTTATGCAGTCCGAACATTCTAATTATTCACCACAATGAGTTTTGTAAGTGCTTTTCATAACTCTCAGGGCAGAGTTTTGTGGCAGTAGGGTTGGGCAATAATCAAATGGTGTTTTTAATAACCAAAATCATGAAAAAAGTTTATTCCTACCTTTACACAAAAAAACTGAGATAAATGCTAAATTAAACAATTGGCAATGTAAAAAATGTCTACAATTGGATAACTGAGATTTTGTTTTAGCATGCTACAGCGCACTTCCTGATTATTGGACAACAAAATGTTTTCTAATTAGATGCATAATTGGTTTAGGTTTAATGAAAAGGTGCAAAACATTACTTAACACATTTGTAAAAGATGTTATGCAAACAGCTGCCAAAAATCTGCAGATGTACTTTTCCAAGAATGCAATGAACTTGAGCGTCTATTTCGAGAGCCCGCTTTTGTTGTGGAGGCTACGGATGATGTGTTCTTAAGATGCCTTTGGGTGCAGGTCAAGTCTGGAGATTTATTTATATAGACCCTATCTTCAAACCGCAAATGCTTCTAGAGCTTTGCTACGTGTGCGATAAAACAGAGGCCGGACTGAATCAAAATAAACCACCATCCCTCCGTGTTCCCAATTTGAAATCTTTTGTTGGGCCCTATTCACGGCGCACACGTCTCATCTCTCCACATGAGCAGCAGTAAAAGGCCAGAGGCAAACAGATGCAGGTGTGGTAGGCGATGGTGGGCGATGGTGGAGCACAAAGCTAACATTCACCAGGGACCAGGCTGAGGGAATACTGCAGCGTGCGTAAAGTGGCACGTTATCAGGCGGTTCCCATGGCACCAGGCACTTGTTGTGGAGCTAACAGTTACGGCATGAGGTCAGACAACAACTCTTACTGAGCCGTACAATTATTGATGGTTATTTTTTTACATTCCTAAGGAGGGGAAATGTGCAAAGTGATCTTTTATTGGCATTTATCCATGTGATAATGGTTCTCTCTGGATGTTTTAGCACAGAGAGGAACGCAGGACCCATACGTATCATTAGTTTCCCCAGTTGTATGATCATGCATATTTGAGAAATTCTGTCTTGTCCAGAATTTGAGGCTTGACTCCTGTTTTCACACACCCCCAAACTCCACCCACTGTTCTGAACTTCCTTGTGATGATTAAAAAAATTCAAACTCTGGGTAATTTTAGGTTAATATTAAAGCTGGGGTCCTCAATTTTCAAATCAGGCCCATCTTTGGAACATCACTAGTATTCACATGCATCAATTTATTGCCACTAACGCCTAAAGTGAAGTGGGGTGGACCACACGTGCACACCAAATCAACTCTCATCACTTGGCTCTTTCTTACATTTCGTTTAATAATTAGATGAAGACAGCGTGTATTTTTGTCAAATATATTTCAATTTTAGATCTTACCTTGAGTTTTAAATCCAAATGGAGGAAGATAATTGTTGACTTTCCCGAGCCGTTTGAAGTTCCGATCGAGAAACATGGGCACTGGCTTCACAAATCTGAAACAAAAACACCACACACACGGAGCGTTAGGACAAGCCAAAGTCTGACGATGATGAGAAGCACCTCGTTCGACAGTTTCTTTGGAAAGCATTTGGGAGTGATGAAGCTGTGTCTGCCAGAGCGGGGAGACTGGAGTTTGGCCTGGGGACGGCTCAAAGACACAAACCTAAACTACAAGAGACACATCTCAGATAAATGTGCACAGACAACATACTTGGAGCTCAGGGCTGTTGGTCAAACGACTGGGGCAGAACGCCTCAATAAACAAGGAGAAAACTTCAAGATTTGTCAATGTAGAATAAAAAATATCATCTGCAAAAACATGGGCAACATATTAAGCTAAATTGTCCCTTTGGGCTTTTACATATAATGGGTTGTTAGCACCTAAAACCATAGCTGGACTAGTTTTTTGTTTGTTTGAATCAGTTAGCTGGATGTTGACAATAGCCATGCTGCCAATTGGTTTTCTGAAAATGCTTTACTCCCAGCTTTTTCCAGCAGAGGGCAGCGACCTGACATCTGACTGAAAGTTTCAATGGCGGATTGAATGAAAATGTTGCAAAGGATTGCCGTCGTAATTTATAAAAATGAAATGCCAAAATAAAAGTAATTTAAAAGCCATTAAAAACAAGTAAATATCAAATTAAAGGTGATGTATCTGATTTTTACTGTCTTAAAGATATGATAAACAGAACTAGTTCATTTTAAGCAGCATTCCTAACTTCCTAATTATCAAGCGCAAGCACCAGAGTAGAGTTTTGCCATCATGGTACTGCTAACACCAACTAGCATGCTAACAGCACACTTCGCACTGGTTCGCAGATGATAAAAACACTTTATAATTAGATGCAGACTTTCAAACAGCACACAGTGGTTTCATTTTGACCTTTAAAGGTGCTTTTACAATACATTTGTACTGGGGCAAACTTTTTTCCATGAAAGAAATTGTGTACAGTCCACTTAAATACTTTACAATAGCTTCACTCCAAATTCACAGAATGTCACAGGTGCCTAGTGACCTCGTGTCTTTCCTTATCCGGTGTCTCTTTGATTAATCATGTCCTGAAAATCAAAAGAATCCATTTCCTGCCTGTACCTCCCCTGACCCGACGGAGGACTACGTGCCACCCAGCCCGCATGGACTCAGGATGGATGTCTGTTATTCTGACCCCCACTCCGCCTGGATCATGTTAGCGCATGTGCAGGTTAGCGGCTAACCTGACAGTGTTTTGGTGTAGGGGTTGTTGTGATCATTCCACACGAGACACTGAAATCTACTGAATCATTTTGTTTATGTAGCAGAGCAGTTACAGGAATCGGAGTGTCTGATTGGCTAATGGGATTGGCTATAACAATGGTATACGTGACATTTGTAAAGACAAGAAAAGCATGCGCACTCTGTAAACAGTGGTGAGAAAACCATAAAAAACGAATGTCATGCTAATGTTGGTAATATTCTTGTCAAAGCTAACAATAGGCAGACTGCACAAGCTTTTCAAGCATCTCAGCAATTCAAAGCTATCTTATATTTCTCGGTAGATCTTGGCTCACTGGCTTGGTTATGGTAAATCCCACTTTGAGGTTCCCAGAAAACAATGCACTCTGCAGCACAATGACCAAACATGGCTGACACTGCAAGGAGGTAATGAGATAGAGTCCTCCTCAAGGCTCCTAATCGATCTTTGATTCCGGCGTTATGCAACTGAGACTCTGGGTTGCTGTTCACTTGGTCATATATCTTTAGTAGAAAGTAAAGTTGTCATTTTTTGAGAACTGTAAGCAAAATAAGAAAATCGCAAAAGAAGATTATTGAATTTTAAGATCCTCAGTATCATAGTCAAGAACTGGATCATGATCAGGAGGCCGGAAGCAGGGTGTAAAACCGGGCTAAAACAAGACTGACCAAGGCTTCATTACAGGAAAATCTATGCATTATAAATTAGGGTTGTCAAAAGTATAAAAAAATCGGGTACTAATCAATACGAAAACTAGTATCAAGACTAGATACTCAATGGAGCGGGTATCGATACTGAAAAAGTCACATTGACAGGAGGATGATCTTGAGCTGTATCAGATCAAGTATAAAACCACACAGACTAGTATACGTCCATGGACCACCTACCTGGTATCATTAATTTAGTGTTGTTCCAATACCATTTTTTTTTTATCCAATACAATACCAGAACTCGGCCTTAGTCTACTGGCTGATAGCGATACCAGTCAGATACCGCATAGTGTGAAAGAAGTAGACCAAGGCTACTCAATTTTGTAATGGTAACAATAAAAGGCTATCTCTCAAGAAAATCTACAAAAATAAATGAGATTTTGAGGACTAAAGTGTTAGAGTCAAATGCATAACGGTCTTGATGATAAGTTTACTTTTCTACTTGGCCACTTTCTACCACAGAGCTGGATAAAAACAGCAGTGAGGCCTGTAAAAAGACGCTCATCCCTGAAGCACATGGATAATTATGCAGAGTAAAACGCTGTTGTGGGGCTGCACTCTCTAGTTATTTTACCAATTCAGCGTTCACGCCAAAGGCTAAATGAAGGTATCAAAGAGCGAACACAAATTTTCTGTTATTATCAGCGTGTTTTAAGTGTCTGCAGAGCCTCCACAGTCTGCATTTAACCTGCATGTGCGTTAGCGGTAGGATTAGCCACAGGGTCCTCATTCTGAGTGGTTATCAGATCAGTGACTTGGTCTGAGTAACCCCCGATACCATAGACTGTATAAAGAAGTGGACTAAGGGAATGTGCTGTCACCCATAGTGTTCGGCTCCAGTCAAATGAAGCTCATCGAGGCTAACAGTTATAGGGGCCAATTTGGAGCAGAGTTTCATATTTATCTTATTTTCATATCATAGCAACCAAAGAGCCAATCTGGAGCGAGGTTGTTGAAGGTACCACTGGTTTAGCAGGAAGTGGGCACTTAGCAATGCTGTCAATCAAACCTGTTGCTAATGCTAGCAGGAGACACCTCGGGGAAAGGCGCCCGATTTCTCTGCTATTAATGTTCATATCTTGATTTACAGACACAAATGCACAATAAACATACCAGGATCGTGTAGAGTGGGTTATAGAGCGGGAATATGGACATTTTCAGACCAAAATGCCGAGGCTCACTGGAGCAGTTACAGAAAGAGGGGTAACAATTTTTCAGTGTAAAGTGAATTGGAGCCAGAGTTGATGGAGCCAGAAGTGCGCCCATCGGCGCTTTTGCCGATACCACACCGACCCTAACCATCTTTTTTTTTTTTTTTTTTTTTTTATACCGGGAACGGGATCTAAAACCAATTAGTTCAAGTGTGTTCAATATTTCAATTTTTGCAGCCAGCCAAACCAAATGGAAAATCATTAAAGCCAGGATTTGTGAGGTGAGCCGAAGCGTGCTATAAATAAAGCTGAGCTTTGACCGACAGCCAGTCACTCACGACCTGACAAGACACAGAGAGGGGGACGATGTGGTCATTTCCCCAGCAGCGGCACATCTCTCCTGGGTCATATTTTTATAACCGCGGCCTCCCTTCGGGTTCACTGCCAGTCTGTGATTTAGGGCTCCAATACAAACAGTTTGGGACAAATTCTGTGGAAAATGAATTGGACTGAGCAGGGCAGGGCCTTCAGAGAGGAAGCCGGGAGTAATTAGAGCCAGAGCCCCAGAGGTTTAGCAGGTTTTCTCAACTATAACCTCCCGCTGAAGAATGGATCAAATTATTAGCCAATTTCCTGAGTTATTGGTGGGCAAGGGCAGAGTGAAGCATGTTCGATGAGGCTAAAAACAATAGCTGCCGACTTCAAATTTGAGGTGATTTTTGGTATTGGCAAGTTAAAAGCCCCGAACCAGATTTTTTTCCATGATTTGAGAAAAAAGTGTCAGATATATTGTATAAGCAGCTCTTAAAAATATGTCTGCTGTGTACTGTCTGAATGTAATTATAAAGCAGTTTATTGTCCAATCAAGAAGTGAGTGGGAAAAATTAGGATGCTCGGAATGCACTAGGAAAGTGAGGAATAACTTTGGACCGCTGCAAACTGTTTAAAATGTACTAGTTTTATATAGTAGAAAAATCAGGTGCAGTGCTTTTAGGCACTCTCGATGGCGAGCTTACCCAACCAGAATACTGAACCAAGCATCAATCAAATCAAGCTCTCTGCCTATGAAGTAGAAGATACACAGCCCAAGCCTGTTGCCCCCCGTCGTTCTCATTGCACAACATTTTCATACATCTGCTGAACTCTACATAATGAACTTTGAATAATGAATATTGATTATCACCAAGGGCCTTACCACCTCAGTTGCACAATATCCTTGAGGGGAACCCGCTGAACTTTGGGGAGGGATTTGGGTATATGGACATTCAATATACTAATCTATTTTTGCTTTGATTGTTGATTGAATGTTGCCGTTGGACACTGAACTTTGATCAGTGCTGATAATGAAAGGTTATTGTTGCTACCTAAGGTCATGACCTAAACTGTACATATGTAAATACTCACTTTTGCACTTCATTACAAAAAAAAATACAAGGTACCTGCATTCAAGCTACTGCTTCATTGTTTATTTGTACTGGTCCTCAACCTCGTAGAGCTAGAGTATTACTTACTCACTTTATTGCCCAAGTCTAATTAGCATGTTCAGTGGTGCATTACGCTATTTTCTGATCTGTGTTATGATGTTTCCTCATCAAAAACATACCTGGAGTTTTGTTTTCTTTCATTCACACCAACCCTGCATATTTAGGCTGAGTTCTTCTCTCAAACAGAAAACACTCTGTTCCACCTTGTGATGTCATGTGGTAGTACAAGTGCTCTACCATGTTTTTAAACTCCATACACTTTCACTAGAATCATTTGGATGCTTTCAGCCCTGCAATTGCCAGTCTCTACTGAACTAAAAGGTAGCTGTTAACTTGTAAACCAGGATTACTCAGACATGTCTGAATGAAACAAAACACAACTCCAGGTATGTTTTTGAGGAGGTTACAACATTATAACATGGCTTAAAGCACCAAGAATCCATTTTGTGTAATATAGGACCTTTGATAGGTAATCCCTTTATACTGCCATAATATTACACTATCTAATATTGACGACTTATTGGAATATTGACAAGACTACCCACTTGTACCACAGTTGTTCACAGAGCACCTTGTTAATTGTAACCAGCAGATGCAGAGAGCAGCTGTATGTGGTGACCTGGCGGCACTGGTCTGAGGTGGGAGGAATAAGACATGTACTCAGGATTAGACCCATTACAAGAGGACAACATGAACACAGAGCTGCATTGATTAGTGCAGGGAATTAAGCCATTTGTGCTCATAGTAATTATACAACTGTTGAATTTATTTAGATATGGAATACTTTTATCATTTCTGTGTAACATATTCGGATGTTTTAGGGGACTGTGTGGTGTTACATAAATAACTGGATTTGTAAAAAGCTGAAAAAACTAGGGCTGCTCAGTTGTTTAAAAAATAAAGTGAAAAATAAAACAGATTAAATTAAAGTGACATATCTCACAGAAAAAGACCAGTAACAACTTGCAGCAACTTTTCCACTCAAGTACGTGCGCCATGAATACACTTAAGAGTTGTTATTAATCTCAATTACACAATTTTAGTAACCAAATAGAGCAATTATGAGATTTGTAATTGAAATGTGACTAATTGTACAGCTGTAAAGGAAACGATATTAAGCTTACAACAATAAATGAACTAAAACAAGTGAATCCATTTAAGGCCTTATGTCTGAACATTCAATACACTATCAGACAATGTAAGAGCTCCAGCTGTAGGCACTGGCAATTGAAGGATTTAATCAGGCAATGTATTAAATAGATCAACGCTGAAAATGACCAGAACGAGTCTGGTGAAGGTGTCTGAGCTTGAAAAAAACAGCACTTTAACATTAGCACAAAACTATCATGTTTAAATTGTGCACATGCAGGTTATTCTCCAGTTGCTTATAATTGGGACTGGGCTCTAGACTGTTAGTACAAAATAACTTCATGTTGACAAAAGACAAGTGAAACTGGCTGGTAAATGTCTTTCTAAATAAAGCGGAGGGACAGGCAATAGTATGCCAATGAAGAAAACAAGCTTTTCTTAGCCTCATCAATATGAATGGAACAATGCTCTATACATCAGGCTGAAATGACAGCTCGTGAAAATGCATGCAAGACTTCAGAGGGCCTGTGTGGGTCGCACCAGGAAGTAGATGAGTCAGACAGGAAGTGGCCGTGGCTTCATAGAAACAGCCTCAGAGGATCAGGATGTGCTGGGGGAAACGCGGACAGGGCCACAAAGATCCATTGTGCGGCGGGCGCGTTACTCGGACAGAGGAGAGCTCTTGTGGTGCGGAGGATGACTGGGACATGACAGAAGGATGAAGAGGGAATGTGGAGGGCGCTCTGTTTCAGACCCAAACTCCTCCAGGCCACGTGAGCCTCGGCGCTGACATCATAGCACTGCAGGCGCTTCTGCTGCTATCAAAGAGAATACCAGGGATCGTGGTCCACCAGTCTACTAGGGACCAAAACAGTCCACTGCCACAGACCACTCCTTTATGCTTTGCCAAGTGGACACAAGCAGCCCCCGGAAGAAACACATTTATCTTTAATTCAACAAAAATATGTTCACATTTCTTCCATTGATTAGATATTAGCGCTGTCACGGTCAGTCGACTAATCATGACTAGTTGACTATAAAAAATTCTAAAACTCTAAAACACATACGGAAAGACCTTTTATCAAATACAGTTGAATTGTTAATGCAGCAGCATGGGGGACAAAGGCTTATGGGCTGAGCATTTTACAGGCTCGTTCCGCTAACCGTAAGAAGGGTTTGAATTAGGGTTGTTCCGATACTGATACTGGTGTCGGCAAAAGCTTCGATATCGCACATTTTCCAGGTATCGGTATTGGCGAGTACTCAGACCAAAATCACCGATACCACTTTGTATTTGCAGAATGATGACCCGTAGGTACAAGTATTGCCGCTGTTGATGTCTGTAGCTAACGCTAACGCACGGAGCAGGTTAAATGCAGACTGTGGAGATTCTGCAGACACTTAAAACACACCAATAATAATAACAACAGAAAAGATATATTTGTGTTCGCTCTTTGATACCTTCATTTAGCCTTTGGAGTGAAAGCTGTACTTGGTAAAATAACTACGGAGAGTGCAGCCCCACAACAGCGTTTTACTCTGCATAATTAGCCACGCGCTCCAGGGATGAGCGTCTTTTTACAGGCCTCACTGCTGTTTTTATCCAGCTCTGTGGTAGAAAGTGGCCAAGTAGAAAAGTAAACTTATCATCAAGACCATTATACACATTTGACTACACAGTTTAATCCTCAAAATCTCATTCATTCTTGTAGATTTTCTTTAGAGATGGCCTTTTATCCATCCATCCATGTTCTTCCACTTATGCATAAATGACATAAAACCATTTCAGGCCTGTTTTTGATGAGGAAACAACATAACATGGTAGGAAGACTGACATAATACCCCATCTTTAAATAAAAATAAATGTAAAATTTGACATATTAACATCCCTTGTTTTTGGAGCTTGTGAATAAGGGGCCCTAGCCAGTTAGCGTGGATGGTAAAACGTGTATTGGTGCTTGCGGTGCTGCTCACTTGGGGAAGATGGCGGTCATTCTGGCTGCTGCGTATCCCGGCTTGCACGCTCCTTCGCTCAGGTTCCCGTACTTGTACATCAGCTCCGGCGACCTGCGGGTCCAGATCAGAAAGAGAATCAGTCGCCATCATCCAGACATGCAAAAGGTTAAAGTGGTGTCATGACATTCTAAGAGGCCTATAACTAACAAGCGAGATGGAAGACTGCTGAAAAATATATGGCAGAATCTGCAATTAAAGCCCTGCTGTGTAACTTTTCAGCCAAATTGAAAATATAAAAACCTTTATTTCATTAAGGGTGTTTATTGTTCGAAAATATTACTACAACCACTAGGCCAAGAAACTTACGTCAGTTCTATAGTGAGGCGAATCCGCTCACAGTTCGGGTGTATGTTTTTTTAAAGTATTTTTGAACACATCTTAGATACGCTAAAATGTAAGATTTTTTTCACTATTAGCTGAAATGTTACACAGTGGGGCTTTAAAGATCCAAAATCAGGATGTTTTTGACCTGGCTTTTGGTTAAAATGTCTAACTACTTGACATTTTAATGAAAACTAAAATTTGCACACACTAAAATTACCATAAAGTGTAATGTTGTAAATTGCTTTTCATTGCAGCCAAGAATACAAATGATCAGATTCAACATTTGTTCGTTTTTGTAAATAAAAAAAAACCCAAAAATGTCCCTCCATCTGAAATATTGAAATAATCAAATTCTACACCGTGAACACAACTCATTATCAAGATTATCAATTAACACTGACACGTTGCTTAGTCAGAGCCGTTTGTCAAACAACCTCTGGGCAGGTTTAGAAGTCTGTATTTTCGCCTGCGTGTGGTACGAAAAGGGAGTGGGAGCTTGTTCAAATAATCGCTGTCTAAAAGTGTAGCCTCCCGATTACGAGCGGCATCATTAATAACCTGATGTATGCCGTGAATGCAGTTTAAATAAACAGAGGAGGGAGAGCGAGTTGGCGGGGTTGTAGCGCAGCCTGTTTGTACTCTTCTTTTACATTTGGCCTTAATAGGATCTCACAGCAGTAACATGGTACTTTGCCGTCACTCAGACTCGGGTGGCGGGCAGATGAACGGTCACTATAGGCTGGCGGGATAGGTGCACTTGGCTAACGGCTGTAATGTGACTGCGTTGTAATGAATGTCTCCTGATAAACAGTGCAGATAAAAGTAAGTCATCAGTGTTTGGGTGGATGCATTAGCACAGGATGTTGGGGCAGGTCCAAGCCCACAAACACACGCCGGCTGTGGGGTGGAATAAGGAGAACGCACAGTGAGCTATCCCGGGGAAAGAGAGCAGGCTTGAGGCCTTATAGTATGCCAGTATAGTTTTGTTTCTAAGAGTGCAGTTTAAAGCAACACCATGCAACTTTCTGGAGGTGGCACATCACCTGCATGATTCACTGAAATAGAAAGTTGAAAACATACTTTCGGAACATTCTCCACGGAGATACATGTGTTTTATGTTGTACTGTGGAATATTATAGCCAATGGAACAACATTTCCATGGAGACAAGCAGGTGAAGGGTCTTGTCCAGGTCAAAGGGTCAGGTTTGTGGAGATGCAAGCCCGCTCACAGTAAGTTTTTCTACATTTTTGAGTGGTCAGGTTTGTGGAGATGCAAGTTTTTCTTTTGAGTGTTTGTTTGGCTTTCTTTTTGGGGGAGGGCTTACTTTTTTTTAACCAAAAAACTACAAAACTACCATAAGATTATCTGTGGTTTTGGTTTAGTTTTCTCAACTTAATTCAGTCAACAAAATCATCTTCTTTTTTTTTTTTTTTTTTAATATGCCATAAGTCCAAACCGATCCATTTGGAACTTGGAGCTCTCTTTACAGAGTAGACACAGTATGAATCCTATGTAGACTGAGTTTTGTGAGCACCAAGTGGAAAACTATTGTAATACAAACTACAAGACGTTAAACTGTTATTAGAGTTTGTTAGCATTGGCTGTGTAATTGATCAACACATTTGCTAATAATTTCCACGTTCAACACACTGACCCCACACACATGCTCATGCAGTTTGAACCCTACATAGTCTATGACCGGTGCAGACCTGAACCACCTTGGCCCTGTGCTGTTCAGGTGAATGACTGCTGGTTGTTGGACTGGCTTTAGGTGTAGAATGGCACTTTGGCTCTTATTATGCTCATGTTGTAGCTTAAATACTATTTTATTACAGCAAAATGCACTCAATCTTATTTAAAGTGGCTGAACTCAGTTTTATTCCATGTAGAACAAAATTTGAGTACCACAGATATACTGTAAAAGCAGCCCGTAGGGAGACAATGAGACAGCTGTGTGCTGTTTGCATCCAGTTATAAAGCATTATATCCTCTGAGAATCAGAAAGTACACTGTTAGCATGTTTGTTAACATTACTGGCAATACTTCGGTCTCTGAGCGTTATGAAAAGTGTTTATAAAATCATTGCTGTGAATAATTAGGACTTTGGACCGCTGCAAACCGTTTAAAACTGTTTTTCACATTTTCGGACAATAAAAATCAGGTACAGCGCCTTTAATACATTTTATATCTATGTTTTGATAGCAGTGTAATCTAACCTGTGCAAGCTAACAGCTAACAGGAAGGGCGGTTTAGAATGGGGAGTGTCAAGCCAATTTATGCTAGTGTACACACATCAAGACCCACACGCCGGGCTGTCAGCGGTGTAGCCCAGCCAAGCTAACAGGTCCTCACCCTGACACGATACAGCTGCTAGAACGGCCCCTCTACGCTCACTCATAGCGCACACATAACTCATAACCGCAATCAAACCTGCGCATTCATCAGCCCCGTGTGTCCACTGAGGAATTGTGTGTTTATTTGAAAAATCAAGCGAGATTAATCGGCTGAAAGTTTACTTCTCCACATTTCCAGTTGGAGCATTGATCATGCTGTACTTGTATGAAGGAGGAGCTGCTGAAACTGCCTGTTAAACATATCCAAGCTAATGGTTTGGAAGTGCATTTGATATGGTGCATGACCAATAGAGTACAAATGGGGAGTACAGTATGGGGCAGTACGGGGCAGTATGGGGCAGTACGGGGCAGTACGGGGAAGTACGGGGAAGTACGGGGAAGTATAAGGCAGTGTGGGGCAGTGTGGGGCAGTGTGGGGCAGTGTGGGGCAGTGTGGGGCAGCTTTTTTGAAAAAAAAAAAAAAAAAAAAGAAAG
>KN475579.1:10413-53433 GCA_000787095.1 Periophthalmodon schlosseri | reverse complement strand
GTATGGGGCAGTATGGGGCAGTATGGGGCAGTATGGGGCAGTATGGGGCACTTGCTGAGGATGCAACCCTCAGAGGCTTTAACATTGTGCAGCTGTGTTTTAGAAAAGTTTATTTTAAAAGCAGATGAGTTACTGGGGAAGTGAGCTCTGTTTCAGCCATATCCGCTAATATCTACAAGAGATTTCTTCTTTCCTGAAGCAGTAAGTGCCAATATTTAGTCTTCATGATATTATTTTGACTAAAGGACTAGATGGTTGAATATTTTGATTTGATTTGATTTGATTTGATTGGCCGGTATATTTTTAAGAGGGCATTTGATCGTACTGTTATGGATTCAACATCATATCTAAATCAAAAGGGTTCATTTATCATCTATCAAATATGTATCATTACACCACTACTAACTTGTGCAAACCAGTTTTGATAAAATGGGTCACCATGTAACTTTTCTCATGGAGACGTTATTGCTTTGCCTGGAATGTTATACTAATCACAGTATTAAACTTATCCATCTCCATGTGGACAAGCTATAGATAGGTCAGATCTGTGGATAGGTTTTGCACGGCACTTTTAAACTTACAAATCTGTAATTTTATAAATGCAATACTACGGAATCATTTCAGGCAAACCCAACAAAAAGTTACATAGAGCACCTTTTATTCAGACTTTCAAAATATCGAGACAACATACAACAATACAACAAACATTTGAGAATATAACTGATAAACTAATACGTGAATCCCATGTAGACGTCTAAACTACAGGTACAACGGGATGTGTCAATAAAAACAGAGGACATTCTATTGTCTAAATAGCTGCAGCCAAATCAAATTGCGATTTCGATTTGATTGCGACATACTGTGCAGCCCCACATGAAAACCAACCCAGCATGCATCACACACCCACAAACACACACATTGAACAACCAATGATATACTCACAGTTTGATGTCAAGCTGCAGTAGAAAGCCCTGTTTATCATACACTGCGAAGAGAGACAGAGGGACATGGACACGTTACTTTGCTACTGCGGTAACTGACAGTGGCAGACCTGATAACTGAGAATCCAACTAGCAGCCCGGCCGCTGTAGTTGTTACGCTTTTCACAAGGAACATTGAAGGAGCAGCATTAGAACAAGCGGGAGCACGAGGAGAAGTCTGTGCCAGGTAAAAACAAAAGTACAAAAGAAGACAGCGACCACCTATGGTACACCAGACACAGCCAATAGGTGTCTGAAAAGCATCGTAAAGGCTCACTGAAGAAGCGGAAATCATAATGTGGAAGCAGAGTGAGCTGTAAACTTAACACTGCTAGAGTTAATGGAATAATGTTAAAAAGTGAGCACAGGGATGTCCAGGAAAACCAAAACAGCAGGTCAGGTTTGGAGATTTGGGAGAGATTTTTCAACAGTAAGTGGACATTTCTTTACATTACTTTGCTTGTTTTAGCATATTTGGGTATAGACATCATGTTGTATAGCAAATGCATTATGTTAAGATCAAGACAAAAGAAAAACATAAAAAAACAATTAAATAAAGTTTTAACGAAGCGTGTTTAAGAGTTTGATCTATGTTACAATATTATTAAATCATCACAAACAGACCTGGAGTTGTGTTTCGTTTCATTCAGACATGTTTAACACACAAACCCTGCATGTATAGGATGAGTTCTTCTCTCAAACAGAAAACACTCTGTTCCACCTTGTGATGTCATGTGGTAAAACAGGAAGTGCTCCACTGTGTTTTTAAACTCCATACACCTTCACTAGAATCATCTGGATCATTTCACCACTGGAATTGCCAATCTCTGCTGAATAAAAGGTAGGCAACTTGAAAATTACCGCTTCGTGACATCACAAAGTGGAACAGAGCATTTTGAGCTTTGGAGATGTGGACCAACTAATCGTAAAGAGTTACTCAAACATGTGTGAATGAAACAAAACACAACTCCTGGTATGTTTTTGAGGAGGTAACAACATTATAACATGGCTTAAAGCTCACAAGAGTAAAATAGGACCAAACACAATATAAATGGAGGGAAAATATATGTAAACACTATAGTCTAAGATTTTTAAAACTTAATCATGGCTTTTTTGCGTTAAAAATTCTGCTAAACAAAACATGTTGTTGGTATTAAAATTATTTAATGCCAAAAAAGTGTTTCTGGATTATTTGATACAAATATAATTTTTTAAAACCACTGACTTGAAGATAAAATGTATCAGTATTTAAATTTTCCTCCTCAGCTAATTTACCAGTCCAAAATGCCAAAGAAACATATCTTTTGCACATTTTGCCCTGACTTAAACCTAACCTGCGTGGCTTTCTTTGGACATCCTGGGAACAAAGTGAAGCATATACCGTTCTCTATGCATTAGTAGCATAATAATAACAACACGTGCTAACAGTGCTAACAGTCAGAAGCAGAGGGCTGTGTTCCTGTGGCAGTCTTCGCAGTGAGGCAGGAGGCTGGAAGAGGAGGCGGAGGATGGGGAGAAGCGTGGAGCTGGTTAGGGTTAGACACGGGTGGAGAGAGAGCACCGATGTGAGCGTGGGGGACACAGACACAAGGAAAAAGGAGGCTCCCGAGGATGTGGCGCCCTCTGTTGGCTGCCTACACTATTTACAGCCTACCTAACAGCAATACGTAACAGTGAACAAAAGAGGGCAGTGTGGTACAGCTATTGAAGAGAAAGACTACTTTAGCACTATATGGGCAGGACTTTCAATGTTATTTTAGGAGAGTGTTAACTTCTAGATATTCTCAGACATCCAGGCAAAATAAAGGAATAGTATAATGTTTAATACAGTTTAATTTTGCGTACTTTGAACTTCACTTAAAAAGAAACTGACTACAACCTTTACTTCATTTTTCTGCAAACCACTGAAATGCATGAGATCAATGTTTATGACAAACTGTATATTGGGATACTTCAAAATTATTTTGTGAACTGACCACATATGCAAAACTGTGGTTATATGTTTAAAATTTTCCGACCAGCTGAGCCAACTCACAAAAAATGTTACAGTTTTTCTCTGTTAAGAATTGGCTAGAACTTACTATAGTAGTTGGGACTTAATATGGAACATGCAAATACTGAGCTTGGCTAAAAGGGACACAAATGTTTGAAATTTGTTTTTATAAAATACTAATTAGCAAGCTCATTAATCTGCATTGATCCAACCAGATCCTGACTTTGAAATTCAAATGATTGTCACACAGGTGGACAAAGATCTTAACACTACAAAGTGGTTTTAAATGCAAATTGGCAGCTTCAGATTAAGGACTGCATTATTCAACTCTCTCTTTTTTTTCGCTTCATACAGTCAAGCCATAAGTTACCATAAACATAATTATACATTTGAGCGGTTTGCAGAAAGGTTTCAAAATGGCCGACCGGGTTGGAGGAAAGGTCTACCAAGGGGCTCTGTGTACCTGAGTTTACTATTCGTCCCGCGTTGGTGTCAGTCTCCATCTCTGCGAAAACAAAATGGTTAGCAGCGTTAGCATCCCTTTTGCCAACTTAGCTTTGGGCTAACTCTGAACAGCAGAAAAGGGTTAGGGTTAGGTTAAGTGAGAAGCGGCGGTAGCTTAAGTCACCACAATCCCATACTGTTAAATTATACAACTCCCATCGTCTCCATCTTAAATTCAAAATATATATATTGAAGTGGGAAATTAACTTTGTAGAAAAGACCCATGTAAGGTTACTGTGGCAGCGCAGTGTTGAAAGCCCTCTTTGAAGACAAAATGGATCCCAGTGAAAAGGCAAGCTGGATGAAGCTTGACAACACCTCAAAAATCCAGGAACACCTGGGACAGCGAGAACAAGAGGTGGTTATGGTTCCTCTACCTGTAATGGGTTTGTCTCTTGCTGCTATTGGTTTGACCTCGGGGCTTTTAGTAGTAGTAGTTGTAGCAGTGGTATAAGTAGAAGTAGTACTGGAAGAAGATGTAAGCTCTGCCTCCTTCTCTGAAAACAAAAAGGTTAAACACTCTGTGAAAGAAGCTACCTTATTTTTAGTGATAAAAAAATGAATTGAATAAATGCAAGATAGATACATTTAATGCCATACTGTGAAACATTAAAGCCAACATAATGACATCTCCATGGAGAGAAGCAGGAAGCAGCTGAAAAGTTACATGATAGTGGGATTTTAACTACATTAAATAATATTATTGTACGCCGGAGCACACAACTTCTCGAACTTTTTACACCCTGTAAATATTTGGCCCTCCGAGTACCACTAGATCTAAACTATTCAAGGTTTAACAGAGATGAACCACGTCTAAAACAGCTAAAGTAGTTCTGAACAAGGACTACCCAAAAGGAGGACTAAAACGTGAATCAAACTGACTTAAAATTAAGCAAACAACCAAATGAAGGAGCAGGTACGTGCTCTACAGTTTGAGAACCACTGTATTGAAGACAGCAAGTGTCTCTATCTCTATCAGATCTCTACAAAAATGTCACTATAGAATGGTAACTGTGGCAACTATGGCAACCACGACAACATCTAGGCCCGTCACGATAATCATTATATTGTTGCTGAATATATGAAAGCTGGAACAATATGGTTCGGGTCTCAAAGTTTATCATACGTACGATTTCTTTGGGGGAACTTTTTTTTCTTGTACCGTAACATAACATAACAAGTGTAGAAGGTTGAATAAGCACATCTGACTGATTATAGATACTAAATACTATAGAATGACCATCGACTGTATAAAGAAGTGGACTAAGTGAGTGTGACGTCACCCGTAGCGTTTGGCTCCACTCAAGTGAAGCTCAACAAGGCCACAAGTTATAGGGGTGAATTTGGCGCCGAGTTGCACATTAGGAATTTCGTAGTATCATAGCAACCAAAGAACCAATCCGGAGCGAGGCTGTTGAAGGTAACGCCCCTTCCAATTTTAGTGATTTGTCTGTTATTAATGTTCATAGCTTGATTTATGGACACAATAGCGAAATAAAAATACCAGGATCATGTAGAACGGGTCAATGCGAACATTTTAAGACCAAAATGACAAGTCCAAAATGAATGAGTCTGACAGCAGCAGTTACAGAGAGAGGGGCCACAGTTTTCCAAAGTAAAGTGAACTGGAGCCAGAGTCAATGGAGCCAGAAGCGCACCCAGGCTCATTTCCTATTTGGCAGGTTAGCCATGTCCATTTATATATACAGTCTATGTACATGATGCAGCTTAAACACTATATTGTTTACGTTCATGAAATTGATACTGAAAGAGTTTTTTGTTTTTTAAAAGAAAATAAATTAAACAAAAATTGATACAGCCAAGCCCTAAAGTGTTTCATAGGGCCAATTATTTCAGCTTTTTAAACAATATTTTACGTTTAGAAACAGGTTTGCAAGGATGATTCTGCTTTAGGGTTATTGTGTCAGGGATGTATTATGGTTTATGCGGATTTTTATGTAGCAATATATTTAATCAAATCAATCAATCAAATAAAAACAGATTGTGGCAGGCTTAATAACATCACATTAGAAGATACTATTATTTATTTAGGGTCTGGTGCAGATGGAGAGGCATGTTATTCCTAGCACGATTGCCTTTTTCACAGCCTGCAGGTGTTGATTTGATAGCTCGAGGTGATGTTCCTGTTACTAGCTCACACGTCATACACACACCAGTACTGTAAGGAGGTGCGTAGAGTGAGGAGTGAAACATAAAGGCATGGACAGCGAAAGGACAATTTGCAATCAATCCTACATTTTTTATTGTAATATTCATTAGTATTTATGTCTGAAAGCACTGCGGTCTTGTTCATGTGGAAAGCCTCAGAGGCATATGGAAGTAAATGGTGTACTAATGTATTTATAATGATGGGCTAATGACATGGTGCTCGCTGCAATTCATTTGAGCTGCCACAAAGTCCTAACAAAATAAAATGTTAAATGCGATGAGATTTCAAAAACTGTTTTTTTATTTTATTTTTTTGCTTTTTAGGACAAATTATCAGCTATCAGAACATTGATATCACCACATATGTACAACTGTAAATGAAACATGAATTGTGACAGTAAACCAAAAGATGTTAACACGGGTTATGTATTGCCCTGAGCAATATGGATAGTCTATTCAGGCAAGATAAGTGAGACTTATGAGTAATTCAAATGGCCTTAATGTGGACCCTTGCGGTACACCCATAGACTGTATAATGAAGTGGACTAAGGGGGTGACGTCACCCGTAGAGTTTGGCTCCAGTCAAATGAAGCTCATCGAGGCTAGAGCAGTTATGGGGTGAATTTGGAGCCGAGTTCCATATTTGGAATTCCGACCGCGGTATCACAGCAAGAGTCAATCCAGAGCGAGGCTGTTGAAGGTTAAGCCCCTTCCCGCCCACACCACTGGTTTAGCATGGAGCAGGCGCTTAGCAACGCTGTCAATCAAACCTGTTGCTAACGCTAGCACGAGTTACCTCGGGGAAAGAAGGCGCCTGATCCGTCTATTATTAATGTTCATATCTTGACTTACAGACACAATAGCGAAATAAAAATACCAAGATCATGTGGAGCGGATTAATACGAACATTTTAAGACCAAAATGACGAGGCTCAGTGCAGCAGTTACGAAGAGAGGTGACAATTTTTCAGTGTAAAGTGAACTGGAGCCAGACTCGAGGGAGCCAGAAGCACACCCATGATCCTATTTGAAACGTGTTCATTTATATATATACACAGTCTATGGGTAAACTAAAAGGCAGTTATTTGGGTGGGAATTCTGTTTTTAAGTTAAGGCAAGAAACTATTTGAATTTATTGTTGCAAAAGTGGTAATAAATACACTAGGAATTTATATTGCTATTAATAATATACTAAACACTACAAAAATAGAATGAATGAAAAATGCAACTGTGAAAATTGTTAACAGCTGGAGCTTGTTAATTAGCTGAATGGAAACTGCCTAATTATGAAATGGTCTTGAGTACAGTGCACAGTCTCCTGCCTCTGCACTATGATCCCCGTTGTTATTTTTTTTAAATTAAAAGTCACAGGATTAGACGTATTCTGGCCTTGTAAGCAGAATATAAGATTTCCATTAATCTCAGTGCTTGTGCCCACCGAATATAAAAGTCCCAATAATAGTTCATCCCAAATTAAAGACACTTGTAAATTATTACTAAAACATTACTCTCAACTCCGATCGCAGACTGTTCCAAAAATTCTGTATCTGGAGACGTGAAAATGATTTGCTCCCCGAACACCACAATTCCTCCAACAACCAGATGAGCCCGCATAATATGATCTTTGCACAGGTGTTATAAAGTAACTGTTGAGGCACTTCCAACCAAAACATGATCTCTGTTGTTATTTTCAACATGTCAAACAGTCAAAAATCTGCCGGCCACAACCTGACAGTCCAGTTTTGAAGACGCATGACTGCTATGGCATTTGAATTAGCTGAATTAATAATGTAATATGTGGCTTTCTTGGCTCAGGTTCACACCACAAAAGATTTTTAGCATTTTTAATAATAGATAAGCCATTGTACAGAAGGCTAATTGAAACCAGCATAGGTCGGCCGTGACGCAATGGAGGTTTCTTGCCTCAACTTTCTATATGATCCACTGACTGCCAAAGAAAAAAAAAAAAGATGTAAAAGATGCAACATTGGCATTTTTGAATGTTAAATCTACATTATGTGAGTTACTGAATGAATCCAAGTGCCTTATTTTAGGGCTTACACAAGTTCATTGATTTATCATGGCTAGTCACTAACAGCCAACCCATTTTGTCTTAAAATATAATGGGATGGCCTTAAGCGACATCACTTTAGCTTTATCTGGGACAAACTGAGTCAAAGTCCTTGGGCCTTTTGTGATCCTTAAGAATCGAGAGAATGCCACTAGCTAGATTAATCAAATAGCAAAATAATTGTTGAGTGCCTCCCACAGGTTTACACTGAGACTATGGTGGCACAAAAGGTCCATATGTGAATCGTTCTATTTAATAAAAATGATAAAGTATAAATGTCACTTATTGCCCCCACTGATCAAAAAGCACTGAAAACAAATGAAATATAGTTACTTCTGTATGGTTTTGTCAATACTAGAAGCAGAAAGTGTTATTTGTGCCACCCATTTTTATTCATCTCTTTTTTTAGACAATGGAGACAAAAAAATAAGACTATGGGCGGCACCACAATCTCCTCCTCCTTCCACCATAATAATCTAATCTCTTCTCCTGTTAATGGGAAACACTGTTTGTCATTATACAGACAGGTTGAAGAATGATGACACTTCAAGGTAGGAGCCAGAGCACCCTGAGGGAGGCGCAGACACGGGGAGAACATGAACACTATCATTATCTTGAACTATGAAAATGTCATGTTTCCTCGCAATCAGAATCAGAATGACTTGTACTCCTCCTCAAGCGGTAGGGATGGGACTGCAAACAACAATATCATTTATCGTGATAAAAAAGGGTCGACAACGATCGTTCCTGGGACATTTTACATGATCGTGATAATCGCCAACAAAGATACTGGTCGCATCACCAGAATGTGCGGGAAAAACATACGTATCCCTGATGATCTCTTCGTAAACGGTCACATTTTTATACAGCGCTTTTCCACCTTCAAGTCACTCAAAGCGCTTTACATCAAGGAACCACTCACCCATTCGCACACGCATTCATACATCAGTGTACAAAGACACTGGGGGCGAGGTGGGTTAAGTGTCTTGCCCAAGGACACAACGACAGCATTCATCTGTGGGAGCTTTGATCGCACCGCTCTACCAACTGAGCTACTGTTGTCCCCCAAATCTCCTCTAGATCAGTGTTGTTTTCACTTATAACAAAGTACAATACTGTAACAGCTGTTTAAATATAGAACCCATTCATAATATTAAAATTATAATTCATCATATCCAGAACATTTTTAAAACTGTCAGCAACCTGAATCATTATCGTGATATAACCATTAATCGCAATTATTTTGAACATACGGTAATAATCGTGACACCAAATTTCAATATCATCCCATGTCAACCAACGGGGAAATCCAAAAAATTAAGTTAAGAAAATTTACATAAAATACAAACTATCAGAAGCTTAAAAAGAAATAAGTCCAGTAAGCCTTTATCAACTAAACCCCCAGTGGAAATAAAATAAACTTACATTTTAACTTAAATTATAAAAATATAGTATCCTCAAACATATTTACATCTTTATGTACAGTTTTACAATGATGAGGCACAACAGTATATTGCGAAAGGATTATACAGGGAGACTGCTGCATTTCAAGGGACCGAATAATACGTTTTTGTGTTCACTAAAAGTACCAAATGAGGAAATATGCTAATGTGCATATCTTCTTTTTTTATTGTGATATTAGAGACAATACAAACAATAAAAGGCACTAGACATTATGACTTGAGGGAACAGGGAGTGTACACATCTAGGTTTGAAGGGGTGACGAATGGCATCCGTTCTTCTTATATGGGAGTGTGGGAGAGTAAGTATGTGCCTAAGTGTGTGTAACTCTGTGTGTGTGTGGGCAGGATTTATCACACTGGGGACTAAAATGTGTGCACACTCTCGCGCACATTGTGGGGATCTGTGTTCCTTATGTGGGCGAAAATCAGGTCCTTATTGTTAGATCAGCGGTGTGGTTTGAACCGATTTGTTTGATCAGAGACAGTGCACAAAAACATGGCATCGTAAAAAAAGAAAATTTGTCAGTCGGGTTTTAGCAAGATACCAGTTCCCGCCTTCAGTATTTGGACAGGTTGATGTCACAAATTGCAATTCAAAATGTACTGAAACATATAAGCTGACATTAAAATAGGTTAAAGGTTAGGGTTTAGGTTCAGTCTCCAGGAAATGAATGCAAGTCAATGTAATTTCCCCGAGAAGCAAACCTGATGTGCGCGTGCGTGTGTGTGAGGGTAGGAAAGTAATAAAACAGAAAAAGAAAACTAAAGTAATAAAAAAAAAAAATTGAAAGAAGAGAAAAAAATAAATAATTTAGTGAAGTTTTTTTCATTTTTTTTTTTTTTTTCCCCTAATGTACATATCTTTACGGAATAATAACCGATTTACATTTGACACTTGACGGCAAAGTTGAAGTAAACTGGAGGCTTTTGTGCGTAACATTTATGAACTTTTTTCTCCAGTGCATTGATCAAATAAAGATGTTTTTCTAGTCTCGTGAAAAAGCCTATGCGTAATAGCTGCTTATGCCGATCCACGTTAGCTCCCATCTGGTAAATTTGCATGTAGCAGATGTTTAGCCGCAGCGAGCCTGATGGTCCCAAAGATCACAGGTCTGAAATCTTTATCAACGACATCTCTCCCACTCCTCCGCGTAGAGTATATACAAAAACACCAGTGTTAACGTGGACGAGCAGCTCAGAGTAATGGTATACGTGACGTTGGGAATACGATACAGATTATAGAGGTCGCAGCCCAGTAAGAGCTCAACTTTGATCCCGTTTGGAGCAAAACATCTGGGGCAGGAGAATGACAGGAAGCCAGAGGAAGAGGCTCTAAAGTGGACATGCACAATACAAGTACGGCAGATCAAACGTGGAGTGGCTTACAAAGGCAGCGCACTGTGGGAGCACGTTTTGGGGAAGAAAATGTTGGCGGTTAAACGTTTGCTGTGTTCACTCTTGGAATCAAGTCAACTGGAGCGGACGTGCATTCTTCATTGACAGACTTGTAACTAGAGATGGGGGATTTAACAAAAAAGGGGGAAATAGACAAAATTGGAGCGCAGGCTGGGGCGATGTGGCGATAAAAGTTTAATCTTGATCTTATGACTATCTGTTCTGGAGATAAAAACTGAATCTTAATCCAGTTCTTGTGATGATCTGTTATATTGGTGAAAGCGTTAGAGTCGGCGCTCCTCTGTTTAATGCAACACTTTTTTTTATCCCCGCCCTCTCCTCCTTATGGTCAGCCTATGTCAGCCTCTGAGTGAGTGACAGGTGGATTTAACCAGTTGCTTGTTGCGCAGTATTAGTACTTTGTGTGCTACTTCATCATCATGTGAAATATTTATTAGTACTATTGGCATGCTTCACTGCTGCCGTTAAAATGATGGGCCTGCTTGAACGATGTACTGAATGTGAATGTGAAAGTCAAAGACAGTATAAGGCCAAACTGTGTTGAAATCAAAATATTGGCTCTAGTGATATACACGTTTTTGCTATTAATGTGTAGAGATCCACAATCCAGTTTTTTTCAGTTCCGACGCCGATACCGATACTTTGACTTCAAGCTTCTGCCGATACCCGATCTTAACCGATACCAGTGTAGGGACAGAAAATGGCATTTATTTCCCTAAAACAGTTCGCTTATTACACAAGAGATCCAACTGTGTTATGCAACTGTTATTTCTACTTCAAACTAATAAACAGCTTCATATGAATAAAAGTTCAAACATTATCAGACATTCTAGGACAACATCAGCCTGTAAATAGTCTTATTATTATTATTACATCAATTAAAAAGGCCCACAATCACAATATCAGCTTAACCGATATTGTGGAGCCGATACCCGATCCAGCTAATTTTGCTTTGCTACAATACCAGTTATCCACATGCTTTTAGATAGTGTTGCCAACTTTGCCAGTTAAAACCTTGTTCAATTACGTTACAAATCCCCCTGTAACAACATGGACACATTATCAGCTATACACTACAGAAAAAAATCCGCATTAACTTTTATTTGAAATTGTGTCTGAAGCGGAGCGTGTGAAATTGAAAATCTAAGAGCGGGCCAAAAAAAGCACAAACCAGGACTTCACAGTAACGTAGCTGTCAACTCACTGGCCTTAAAGCGGCGATGTAAGGACAAGTATGTGGTCTGAGGTTTGAACCACAACCGCAGCGTTGCAAACTGGTACACACAAAACGTCTTCAAAAGGTTTAGGAGAAATATTTGAACAGAGATAGTCATCACCTTTATACGCCAGCGCCTGTGAGCACTTTTCCAGTTGAAGAGTAGTTCTGGGGGACAGATGACCTCATTGACGTGTCTGTGTACCTCCTGTTCTAAAACGTGACTCAAACCAAAAACATCGACAACGCCAAGCTCGCCGTGACCCGAGTGATTGCTTTAAAAAGGCGCACTATGGGACTTTTCTGGTGCAGGGTCCACCACCTGCTGTGGGAATGTTCCACAGTATCAAAAGCATTTATTAAATAACCTGTGTTTTTATTGATAAGCATAATTCTTACTGCTGAGTGAGGTAGAATCTTCACAGATCTGACCTGTAACTTGGCCTGGTTGTGTTATAAGCTTTTCTCCATTGAGACAAGTATAATACCATACTGTGGAACATTGTCTCCATGGAGATGCCTTGATACTTTGCCTACAATCAGGTGGCGGACCCTCCAAGCAGGTTGTGGGAGAGGTAGAAGATATAGCAAAAAATTGAAATTGCTGAAATTGTGAAATCAAAATCGCAATTCTTTAGTTAGAAGATCGAGTACATTGTCTATAGATAAAAAAATGATAACAAAAAAGTGCGATATATTGCTAAAGTAAATATAGACAATAATTGATAATATTGAAACCAAACCATAAAGCAGAATTGTACACAAAAAGTATTCTAAATGTACAATACTGTTAAAAAACACAAGCTGAAATAAATGAATAACAGGATGCAACACTTAATTAGTTCATCATTTTAGTCACAATTCAACCTCCTTCAGCTCAGAAACCACCCACCAGTACATGGGTCTGCAACCACTCCCTAAAGAGCCACATGTGGGTCTTTGCACTTTAAGAAAAAAAAAAAAAGGAAATGGGTATATGTTATTAAGTTTGTATTTGACAGTGTTTGTAGCATACCAACGAGTATTTATTCTATTTAGATGTTTTTTTACTATTCTTCTGAGCAAATCCCATGCATAAAATCGGAAAGAATAATGATAAATTTGTAAATATTACACATAAAATGCACCAGAATGCAGGAAATCACACAGAATTTGCTCAAAACTCCCAGACCCCCTAAAAACACTTTAAATAAGTCCACAAAGTTCACAAATACAAAATGGTACATATACTTTATAATGTCTTAACAGCTGCAAACAGTTGACTTACTTCTTTTAAATCAATTTATCAATCACTTTGTCTCGTTACTTGTAAAAAAGTATGGCTCTTTTGGTTTGAAAAGGGCCAGTGTGGCTCTTTTGCTGTTAAAGGTTCCAGACCCCCAAAAATGATTGTTCCATCTAACATATATTGAACGATACTGAAGTCGATAGGGATGGGCCGATACCGATATCCCATATTTGGCCTGCTGCTGAGGCAGATAACCGATATTTGCTGATACCGATATTTAGCTTTTTAAAATCCACAGCAAGGCCCACAACTATATCGTAAGGTGAAGTAACGATCACACAAATCACTTTTCACTTTTCTAAAAATAATAACAAAATGTATTTATCTGGGATATTAAATCATTTGTTACATGTTTGTGTCACATACAGTCATATAATGTTCTTCTGTTCCTCATAAGTTTGTTCAAAAAAGCACACAGAGAAAGGGGAAGAGCCCAAAAAAGATGGGTATCAAATATCTGTATTGAGATCAGCCGAAGAATCTGTATCATATCAGCCGATACCGATACTGGAACCAATATATCACCCATCCCTAGAAGTCGATATAGTAATTATCATGACAGGCCTAATAGTGCACTTAAGATAATAGAAATCAAATCATGCATTCGCTGTAATCTGCTCACAACATGTACTGAATACTTGAACAACTACTTTTCAATGTTTTCACTTCCTCATCTAGAAATGTCAGTTTAATATATGCTGTTAGGCTAAAAATACCACAGACATATTCTGAGATGTTGGGGAGACTCTCGTAGGAAACTTGGCATTACTGGGAGAAACCAAAAGGCATGTGGACATAGTGTGCCAAAGCTGCAGTCTGAGAATGTTTGTACAGAGGAACACTCAGCAGGAGGCACAGAACAATCTCATGTTTTCACACACCTCACAGTGCCCCCTGCTGACACACACAAGTACAACTGCAACCGCCCAATTTTCCCCTTGTATTTGAGCAAAATTTGTCTTGCCCCAGTACAGATATATTGTATAAGCAGCTCGAGGTAAAAATAATTCCGTTGTGTACTACCTGCACTTTAGCGTTTTACTGTCTGAGGATCAGGAAGTGTGTGGTTAGTGTGCTAGTTATGGCCAAACCTCGTCAAAGCCTGATTTCGTCACATCTGAGAAGCTAAGCAGCGTTGGGCCTAGTTAGTACTTGGATGTAAGACCATTGGGAAAACTAGTCCTTGTGTCTTTAGGCAAAACACTTCGCTCACATTGCCTAGTATGAATGTGGTGTGTGCGTGAGCGTTGGTGGTGGTATGAGTGGCCGATGGCGCAGCCTGGCAACCTCGCTTCAGTCAGTCTACCCCAGGGCAGCTGTGGCTATAATAGCAGCTTACCACCATCGAGCGCGGAGTGAATGAATGATGCAAGAAATTGTAAAGCGACTTTGAGCGTCTGGAAAATAGCTGTACGAGACTAATAATGCATTATAGCTGTTGTTAGCTTTCCCTTGACGACAAAACTCTCTGAAAGCTGTAAAATGCGATTACAAACTCATCGTAGTGAATAATTAGGATGCTAGGAAGGCACAAGGTAAGAGAAACCACAGCACACTGTTTAAAATGAAATAGTTCAGTTTTTCACCTTTTTAGGACAGTAAGAACCTGATATAAGGCCTTTAAAGGGCACATACACTGGGTATTATGCTTCAACAAGTGAAACTGAAAAAGCAGAACATATGCCCATACAGAGAACGCTGGGTTTAGGCATGTGCACCTGGCAACAGTGGGAAGCGAGATTAAATGAAATGTTAAAAGTTAGCAGTTAACAATATTTATGACTGTGATGCTAGTGTACAGTTTTAAACGTATTTAAACAAACTGCACCAGATTTTTATTGTCTTAAAAATGTGAAAAACTGAACAGCTTGCAGTGGTCCAAAGTTCCTTATGCATTACGAGCATCCGAATTATTCACTTCAAGTTTGGAAGCGCATTTCACAACTTTCAGAGGCCAGAGCGGATCTTTGCCATCACGCTAAATCTAACAACAACTAGCATGCTAACTCACACTTCCTGATTATTAGACAATAAAATGCTTTACAATTAGATACAGTACACAGCTGACTTATCTTAACCTCAAGAGCTGCTTATATCTACTGGGGCAGGACAAACAGTGCATTCAATAATCTTGTCAGTTCCAGTGTTCATGCAACAGTGCAAACAAAGTGAAAAAAAAAAAAGTATCCTGTGGAACATATACGTGGCAAATCAATATAATTCAATGTGCAGAATTCTAGATGCAATTCAAAACTAGTGTTATTCAGCCATTCAAGACTCAATGACCCGACTCAATGACCCAACTCAATGCATCTTTTGAGTCCAAGTATTCACAGTCTCTTTACTCCCCTCACATATTCATACTTTGCAGCCTTGCCAGGAAATCATTGCATGTCAACTGCACCATATTTAGAAGCAGGAAGCAAAGACGGTGTCTTCATTTCAGGCTATTTTAAGATCTACAGAAATACAGTTTAATTCAGTATCAAGGTCTTGGGTTTTGGTTAGGCTTCAAGCCATTATTTGGTACTTTTTTCATAATTTCCCTTCAAACTTCTAATCTAATCACAGCTTCAAATAGGCCAGTCACAATAATGCGATTTGAAGAGCAGATATACACCAATGTTCTTACTATGTTTACTACTTTACTTACTCTACAGTGTAAGCATTCTGTAGACATCAAATATATAAAACGTAAAAAGGTATGGAATTATGCAGCAAAGAACAAAAAAGCGTTATTAATTAACATATGTTATATTTTGGATTCAAATCCTCAAAATATCCACCCAGAGCTGCAAACCCTTGTCCTTCTCTCAATGAGCTTCAAGATGAAGTCTCCAGAAATGGTTTTCACTTCACAGCTGTGCCTTGTTACGGTTCATTCTTGGAATGTCAAGAGTCTGAACAGCAGTGATCAAAGTAAAGGGTAGCCATTTTCAAGAATCGAAAACATAAAACCATAGGCTGTATATATAAATGGACATAGCTAACCTGCTAGCTGCTGCATTCCGAATAGGAAGCGATCATGGGCGCGCTTCCGGCTCCATTCACTCTGGCTCTAAATCACTTTACATTGGAAAATTGTCGCCTGTCTCACTGTAACTGCTGCAGTGAGCCCCGTCATTTTGGTCTTAAAATGTTCGTATTCGTATGATCCTGGTATTTTTATTTCACTATTGACAGCGTTGCTAAGTGGCTGTTCCCTGAAATAGTGGCACGGGCAGGAAGAGGCGTTACCTTCAACAGCCTCGCTCCGGATTGGCTCTTTGGTTGCTATGATACTCGCAGTCAGAATTCTTAATTTGCAACTCAGCTCCAAATTGGCCCCTATAACTGCTCTAACCTCGATGAGCTTCATTTGACTGGAGCCGAACGCTGTGGGTGACGTCACACTCACTTAGTCCACTTCTTTATACAGTCAATGCATAAAACATGTTATGAGTTATTTCACTCTTTTTTTGTTTACAACAGTCCATATTTGTCCATTCATAGTTTTGATGCCTTCCGTGAGAACCTACACTGAAGAGTCATGAAAATATAAAAAAAAGACATTCCAACAAATAGATCAATAGCTAAACAAAAAACTTTAGTTAGTTTGCATCTATATGAATCGTGGAAGTCATGTATTCAACCCGTCTCAGCTCAAAAAAATTGAATTGTAGTACAGAAAAACAACAAAAGTTCCCCATTAGCACAAAGAAAACATGATTATTCCATCGATCATTTATAGAACTATAGAATTTGTAAGTCGACATAGTAATTATCGTGACGGGCTTTCAGATACGTTTCTGAGTCGGCAGGGTTATCCGGTCAGACCAGAGATGTAATGTTATTAGGTAGATCTTGCTGTATCCGGGCTCTGGCTAGTTTAAAAAAAAAAAAAAAAAAAAAAAAAAAAAAAAAAAAATAAAGTAATTTGATTTAAAACACGTTGGAGATATCGCTGGGCAGCAGAGACAAACAGCAGAAACATTTTGGAAAGGAGGAGAGCACACAGGTCAAGAACAGAACAGAGCCCAAACAAACTTGAGTCACATTTTAAGCTTAATGTGTAGAGTCCACACACTCCCAGGAAACCAGCAGGACTTTATAACATGGTCGATACTGGTGTTATGGCGACTCGCTCATTCAACCAAATAATAAGACAAGGCTGGGCTTAGTTTGAACCGAGGAAGTTGCTTAACACAAGTTTATGACATTGATCCAACATGCCCTACCCGGAAAGATATTTTGGATTACAGTAATAAAACGGTGATATTACTCATATAAAGAGACTGAGTGAGTAATTTCAACATTTACAATGTTTGAATCATAACTTTCGGTCAATAATTTCCTGTCGAGTCTAAAAATACTTTCATAAATTAAACTGACTCATTTTAAGGTGCACAGTGTAACTTTTCTGTCGTCCGCTTGTCCCCATGGAGAGGTTAGGGCTTTGTCAGGAACGTTCCTCAGTAAGGCATAAAAAAATGTTCTATCTCCATGAAGAAAAGCAAGTTGGTGAACGCCCCAACAGAAAATTACATAGTGTAGCTTTAACTTGCTTTTGGACATTTTAGCCTAGGTATTTTGAGTTTGTAGATGGAAAAGTTTGCAGAAACAGTAGCGGTCAGTGCTAGTGAAGCTAACATCTTCACGTTAACTTTAACCAGCACTATAGGTTCAGATGTTTAAAATATGTGAAAATGGAGTAGAATGTAAAACAAAAATATGAGCGAGCATTCAACAAATAATACAAAAAATGTAAAATATCACTGACAATTTAACTCAAGTCCCTGAAAACAGACGTCCAACGGGTTTCTCAACAGTGTGTGAACTCTGAGCACATTGGCACACTTCAGCATGACAAGCTTTCGTCTTTTGGTCGTGGGAGGTAAAGGAGGCAAAGGAGGCAAAGGGGGCATGGAGGGCAGGGCTGGGATACTTACGAGATTTCTGCCACCACACGAACAGGTGCAGCTTCCCGGACGAGTAGTACATGAAGCCCAGGACCAGCATGGAGCACAGGACGAACAGAAGCTTGTGTGAGGGCTTCATGGTCTACAGTCATTCACATGGCACCAGCGGGCTCCTCACCTGCACACCACACACACACACACACGGTTAAAGTGCGTATTAGGCACGCACCGATCCAGATTTATCAGTCCCGATATTGATTTCAATACTGTGGCTTTAAGTATCTGCCCATACCCGATATCAACCGATACCAGTGCAGAGACTGTAAACGGCATTCGTTTCCTTAAAACAATATAATATCTCTCAAGTAACTACAGAACAACTTTGTATAAATAAAAGTTCCAACATTATGACACCTTTTGGATGAGCTACGTCCAGTAAATAGTCTTGTTACATCAATTTATATGTCCAACCAGGATGTCGCCTAAACCGATATTTGGAAGCCAATATCCAATCTAGCAAATGTTTCAATATCGGCGCCAATATCCGATACCTAGACTACTCATTTCATAAAACCATAGTTAACATGATAACGTTTAAGATTTTCCTATAAAAAATCTTACCTCATTTTCTCTACTTTGACAAATCGTGTTTCATTTATAATCTTACGTCCTGGGGAGTGTATATGACATATGTAGAGGTAATTCCAAAACTGTTACCTAGCAACCATAATGTAAACAAGGGCCAAAACAACACAATAGTTATGATTTGACAAATAAAAAAACACCTTTAGTTTGTTAAATGACTGTTGAAACTGTCAGGGGGGAAAAAAAATGTTTGTTGGGTGTCTCTGCATTTTGGATGGAAATTTGTGTGTTGATGACACTGAGATTTTACACCTTGCCACTATTTCCTGTATTTTTATGTTTCCTTTTTAGGTTACATTTTTCACAAACTGGCAGTTAACTGATGTGAAACTATGATAAATATTTACAACAAGTACTACCCAACCAAGTGAAGTGATAATTGGATTAACATGAAAACCTTTCAAATGTACTTTAAGTATATAAGTAAGTATATGGGGTGGGCGATGTGACAAATCAGATTTTATTTTTCATTTTGATCAACCACGATTTTCACTTGTGGTTTCCAGAGCATAAACAATACAGACTGTAGTCATATGTTCATAATCTTTATCTGGACTATACAGGCTCTAAAAAACAAAAAACACTTTTTATAACAAAGACAGTGGCATTTTTATATCATAATGTGAATAATGAACAAAATATTTCTGATTTTCAAATGTGTGCTGCCCTGACATGTCGGCTCTGGCACGTCTTATCTCGTACATCATTTCACCAAACAGGAATAAGCACAAACAGGACACATCATTGGTCATTTAGCTATTGTCACCTGTAGGAAATACAGTTGGCTGCCGCAGTCTCCTGAATTGTAACTTTTTAGCGAAAAATGTACTAAAACAAAAGGATATTGTTCATTTTTTTAATTCTGGTTGTGTTTATTGCATTGAAAAACTCCCCCTGCTTGTTTCCATGGAAATGTTGCTCCTTTGGCTAAAATCTTCCACAGTATGGCATAAAAACGTATCCATCTCTAGGCCTGCCACGATAACAATTTTTAAAGTTCGATATATTGCTGAAGTAAATATAGTCGATAAACGATAATACTGAAACTAATTTACGCCACTGACACAATAAACCAAGAGCAGATTTAAACCACAAAAACTATTCTAAATCTACAATGTTGTTAAAAATCATGAGCTGCAATAAATAAACAGCTGAATGAAACACTTTATACTTAGTTTGCGTTTGTAATGGGTCACAGAAGTTATTAATTCAATCTTCTACGGCTTAAATCTTATCGTAGAGCCAAAAAAATAACCAAAAGTTTCCCAGTAGTGCGAAGAAAACATGCGCACGATAAATATTGACCCCAAAAAATATCTAAATATACTTAGTGAGATAATCGATAAATACCGTTAGAGGGGACGTGCCTTGTCCTGTTCATATAATACAGCCATGATTCTGCCTTTGGCTTTGAAAAGATGAATCTCAAAACATTATTAATACATAAAGTACTTCTTTCTATGATACAAACACACTTCTGATTGTGAGTCCAGAAGCAGATGGTGCATCAGGAGAACAAGACTTTACACTTTCCCAAACAAAAGCGCCTGTACGGAGGACAGAAGACGCTCGATCACATTAAAACCCCACAGGAATGCGCTACTCCCCTCAGTGAAACAAAACAAGCTGTGCCACATAAACACCATCAAATACCAAACGTCCTCCATTACCATGGAACAGCAACAGTGGCGGAAGTTAACCACAGGGGGGCCGAACAGGATGCCAAAAAGAAAGATTTTAATTCATAACAAATAGTATAAGATTAGGCCTGTCACGATCACACATTATGAAGCACGAGATATTGATATAGAGAGATACTGCGATAAACTGAAACTACTTTATGCCACTGTCACAATAAAAATAATGCAAAGTAATCCCAGTCCCAATCCCAGTAAACATTTTTAAATATACAGTATCATTACGTGGGATGAGCTGAAACAAATTAATAGCAGAATGAAGCAATAATTAGCCAGAGAAGTTAAAATCTCTCCACAATATCTCCCACATTGAATAGAAAATGGGAAAATAGTGATGAATCAATAAGAGGCCATGTTGCTCAGTCCTTTATAATCTTTAAAGGAAATGGTATGATCAAAATGTAAAAATACACTGATTTTCTAACTGCGTAATAAACATTTACTTATGTGTCATTACGTAAATTTAAAGATCGTTACATGTCACTACTCACAGTACGAAGATGCGGCAGGTCGAGAGGCCAGTAGTGACAAACACTCGTCTGTTAAGGCTGTGGTACTATCACTGAGAGTCAGATCAAACTGTGTGGTTTTGCTTCAGGTACAAAGTTCACCAAGTCTGAAGAGATTGGAAATCTCCCTCGTGGCCAGTAGGAGAGTCTCTCCTATTGGCCACGAGGGACAGTGCCCCCCCCTGGGGCCCAGTAGGAGAGTCTCTCCTATTGGCCACGAGGGACAGTGCGCACCCCCCTCACTTAAAAAGAGGTCTTCCTAAAAGCCAGTTCTTTGGCCTCAGACGAGTGCGGCAAAACACAGAGGACTTTACAGAAACGTCAACAGAGATGAAAGCAAAATTCATGGAGAGAGGCTATTCTTTACCGTGGATAGAGGAGGCACATAAAGCTGCGTTATCCAAACCATGGGACGCGCTCCTAAAGAAAAAGGACTCTAAAAATGAGAGACGTTTTTCTGCAAAATTTAACACTGCGTTTTCATCCCAGAGCCACAAGATAAAATCAGTTATTTTAAAAACACTGGCACATTTTAAAGACTGATCCAGAATTGACCCAAATATTCAAAGACCCACCTATTCACTTTTACAGAAGAGGCAGAACCCTGAGAGACGCCTTGGTACGTTCAGACTTCTACGGCAGAAACACACCAAACGCGCAAACACTCATTACCCCTCTTCCTAGTGGCAATTATAGATGCAGAAGTTGCGCTCAGTGCCATAAAACCACCAAGACTTCCCTTTTCTGCCACAGTCATTACATGCGCATCAGCCCACGTAGTTTATTGCACTGCCCATGTGGTCTTGCGTATGTGGGAAAGACGACACGAAAACTCAAAATCCGCGTAAGTGAGCACAAAAGCGCAATAAGAAACATGACGTGTCTTCACTTCGCTTCTGTGGGATCGAACAGGTGCCTGCTCCGCCGAGGGGGGGCGACCATGACTGTGCGTTAAAAAGACGCAAAGCCTATTGGATTTTTACTTTACAAACTCTTAGTCCAAAAGGCTTAAATGACAAATTATTGTTTAATTTAATGTTATGATGTCAAAAGGGTGTTGCAATGAAGAGCGCACATTTGTTTGCCCTTCCTCTGAGTTATGGGGGAGGTTCATGTAAACTCTTGGGGGAGCCACTTATTTCGCTAAAAGTGCAGTAGTTTCATTATTGGGATGCACGCTGAATGTGTTGTGATAGTGCTCTGAAGGGGGAGTGAGCGCAGAGAGCAAAGGGAGGTGGACACTCAGAGTCAGAAGAGTCAAAAATTTGAGTGAAACTTATAAAACATGTCAGTGAATATAGCATTTTCCAACAATAAAAGGTAACGTGGTGATTTAAATATATTACGTGCCACCAATGAAAACCCTATAGAAGTAAAATACCCGCTCTTTAACTTACTTCAGCTCCCATCTCTGTGCACTAAAAAATGACATTATTGTTTCCCAAGTGAGCAAGGACTGGCCCTATGCTGTTGCCCGAAGGCACGAAGCAGTTTAAATGAGGCAAAGATAATAGCTGCTTTCTGTGTAATCCCACAGTCGTCCAGGTCTGATCCACAGTAAAAGCCAAAGTTAAATTTGTCGACTGGACAAAAAGTTGTAGGAGTGAAGACGTTTCGCTGCTTATCGCTGCTCAACTGAAGAAGCGGCTTGGATGAGCAGCGAAACGTCTTTACTCCTTCAACTTTTTGTCCTGTTGACAGATTTAACTTTGGCTTTTACTATAATAGCTGCTTGCTGCATCATGATGAAGCCAAACGATCAGAAAAAGTCGAGTAAATAAATAAAATACATAAACATTCAGGTAAACACACAGTTAAGTTGTAAGAGAAACAGCATTCTTGCAATATCAGGTTTTGTGTAGAGAAACAAACCACTTTTCCGACTTCAAAAACAACACAAAGAGTACCACAGGCTGACGGGCTGTCGGCTGGACCAGTGTGCGCTCTGCCTGCTGGGCTCTGTCTGCAGTTGAGTGAAGTTGGCAGGAAACATATGATGCCCTCCGCTTTATAATCTTTGCAACACACAAGCTGTACAAACCTCCAATCTCACACTCACACCTCCACGCACTATGTCCATCCAGAAGAGCCAATAGGGTCTCCATGTGTGGAAGGAAAACCTCTCCGGATTCAATTACATCACACCATTTATTCTCAAATTTTGAAGCGCGATATATTGAAGTAAATCTAGATGATAAACCAAACTATAAAGCAGAATTAACCCCCCTAAAGTATTCCAAATGTACAAAATAGTTTGCGTCTATAATGAGTCACAGAAGTTCATGATTCAACTGTCTACAGCTCAAATCTCGTAGCACAGAAAAATAACCAAAAAGTTCCCCACTAGTGCGAAAGTACCCATGATAAACACTGACCCCCGAAAATATCTGTCCTATCTGTCGTGGCAGGCCTGGTTGCGTCCGGCTCAAACACAACAGTGCCACCGGATTTGTTTATTTCAGTGACACTTCTGAAACAAAGGAGCTCATTTGGCCGATCATTTAGATGGATTACCTCAGATTAACAGAGTTTAGCGCTTCGCCCATTGACTCTGCAGAAATCTGCCATGTTTTTCAGTCCCCTGTGATATTTTTTCTTCCTTTCCTTGCTTTTTTCCTCGTAGACAGCCGTATTTATTTTGATACGGACAGACTGCGCGCGTCCCTCATTGGCTAATCCACCTGTCAATCGCGCCCATCTGGGGATGTTCACCGGTGACTAGGACTGTCACGATAGACGATAATACTGAACCCGAACTATGAAGCGGAAGTATCTCAAAAAAGTATTCTAAACGTACGATATAACAGAATAAGTAACAGAATGCAACAAAGTATTGGCGAAGTGTGTGTTCTGGATCGCAGGCAAGATATAAGGTCTATAGGTTGAATCCTTAAAAGAAAACCTTACCCGCACCGCAGTTTGCGCACCGCAGTTTCAGAAGCAAGGCACACTGCGACACTGAAGTAGCTGCCAGCCACAATGACTTTTATGCATTCCATTTTGCATTCTCAAGTGTGGCATACAAATTAGGGCTGCAAATCTATTGGCTATTTGAGTTTGCTGTAATGAAATGGTGCATGCGGCTATTATTTAGATACCAGAATGTCCTCTGCAAACAGCAAAAAATCCTGTCTTTTACCCGTTTATACCTCTTCAAACGAGCTCTGAAATGCATGGGATTCCTGTTCAGTTCTTCTCTCAAATGTAGTAACAAATTTTGAAGCACGATATATCGCTATAGAGGAATATCGCGATAAACGATATTACTGAAACTATACTAAAAGAAAAATTTTAATCTGTCAAATGAACAAAAAGTTGTAGGAGTGAAGACATTTTGCTGCTCATCCAAGTCTCTTCTTCAGTTCTGGCCTCCTACAACTTTTAGTCCAGTTGAAAGATTTTATATTTTTCTTTTATTATACTGCAAATCTAATTACAACACTTGACAGAAAAATTACACTTAGATTTTGTTTGTAAAATCATGCAGCCTTAGTCCAAATCCATACTATTAAGTTCAAGGCCCAGCAACCCAATTTTCCCAGCTTCTGAGATCAATACAAGTCCACTGTGTGCTGTCGGCATCTAGTTTTATTGTCTGATAATCTGGAAGTGCACGTTTGCATGCTAGTTGTTCTTAGCTTTACTGTCACGGCAAAACTCCGCATGGCATCTGAGAGTTGTGAAAACTGCTTATAAACTCATCCGGGTGAATAATTAGGGTGCTCGAAATACATAAAATAAGTGAGGAATAACTTTACGCCACTTCAAGCCAGCTACAGTGAACTAGTTCTGTTTTTTTGCGTTTTTAAGACAGTAAAAATCAGGTGCATCACTTTTAATATCTGAAATGGCCACACCACTGCTCCATATCTCCATGCAGTCATTCCAGTAATGTACCAGAGATTTTGGTTTGAGAGCTCCTTGTGATCGGGTGGGAGTGAGCGGCAGCGCGCTGTGCTTATCAGCTGTCCAAGCATCCGTTCGTAGCTGCCTTAGGAACATCCCCCAGTGTTTGTGAGAAGGAAACCACACCCACTTCTCAGAACAACACTCCTCCAAGTAACGCACCTCCAAGGCCACTCTGCCGCTCCAAACGTACTGGACACCTGCATTTTAAAGGCACTATTGAAAGATGTCACGTAAACGCAAAGGCTCAAACTTATAAGGCAATAGAATGAAACATGTTCTGAAACCAGTGGTGGAAGGTAACGAAGTAAAAGTAGTAAAGTACTGTATTTCACTTAAGTACATTTTACAGTGGATGCCTTTTACTTCACTACATTTGCAAGCAGTATCTGTACTTTCTACTCCACTACATTTTTAAACTGCACTGGAAAGTAAAAAGTATTTTCATATGTACATTTTTAAACTGCACTGGAAAGTAAAAAGTACTTTTCATATGATTTGAGGGGTTATTTTTACCATGTTTGTGATAACAGCTTGACTAAAGTTTTTGAGTTCAAGCTTCGGCTTTGAACAAACAAAAATAAAAATACAAAAATTTAAGAAAAAAATTAAAAATAGATTCATATTTTTACTGTTGACCAAGATCTGTATTATTTTTTAAATCAGTATCACTACATTTAACACTTTAACAAATTAACACTTGTGTGAAATACTTTTACTCTTTACTTTTAAAGTACATTTTTTAAACGGGTCCTTAAATACTTTTACTTCAGTAAAAGTAAAAGCATCACATGAAAAAATCTACTTGAGTAACTTTTTACCTCTGTATCTGTATTTTTACTTGAGTAACAAAATTGAGAACTTCAAGGATTCCATGCAGTTCGGACAGTGGTGGATGGATTGTTTTAATGATTCATATTTCTATTTTCTCTCAAATATTCATGCTCCTCAATGTGTTTAAAGAGGGAGTATTATGCAAAATCGACATTTTGGAGCTTTCTACCATGTTGTAACGTTGCTCCCTCATTAAAAACATGTGTGAGAGGTTTAAAATGTCATCCATGCCATCCATCCATCCTTGAGTAATCTGAACTGAAATCTGATTTGAAAACATAAATTGCTAATTTATCAATAGCAATTCTTGGAAGAAAACTCAAAAAGCTATTACTCTTTTCCAAAATGATGAGCCCTGGTATCAAAAAACATAGAGAGTATCCCATTGCAGAATCTAATTTGATTTGCAATGTAAAAAAAAAAACTAAAGTCACATCAAATTGGCAGAAATTAACTAAAAATTACAAAAAAAAAAAAGTAGAGTAGAATAGAGTTTGTGTAAAAATACGTCATAACACTCTTCTATTTCCATTTTTACTCATTAATCTGTTCAAAAAGGGCAGTCAGAGAATGGGGCAGTGCAAAAAAAAAAAAAATCTGTATCAAACTGTGATATCGGCCGATACCGATATAGACAAATCAGTATCATGTCAGCCGATACCAATACTGGAACCAATATATGGCCCATCGCTACACAAGACGTCCCAGTTGGGGATACATTTTGTTGTCTGCGGTTTAGCAAAAGGATTGGCCAAATAGCTCTGTCATTCGTATTAGTCATTCAGTTTTACTATGTCATTGGAAGCAACTCTTAACTGAGTTTGTACAACGCCCTGAAATGACACACAAAGGGGACGAGAACAGCTACGATGTCAAGGAAATCTACTTTTACATCTCTTCAAAGCAGAGACAAGCGGAAGAGATAACGGTAACTGTTCATAAACACGCAGTAGGCTACAGATAACGTTTTACTCACATCATCTAGCGGTGGGCGTGGTTCTGTAAAACAAACGTGGTGAGATAGTTAAACTAGTGTTAACATATTTCACATGCTGATGAACCACAATTTTTTCATTGTATTTTCTCTGTTCAAAGATACACATAGCGTTCGATCTTCATTTCAAACAAGACTTTCAATGCCCTTTCTAACACCAAATATTGTTCAATTTCTTCCTCCAAAGTCTGAACTCGGCTCCAAAGCACATGCCTTTACTGACACAGAATTGGCTGTAGATGTACCTGTAAAAAAAAAAAAAAAATCACTGAAACTTGGATCTTGATTTGATTAAATTTTGATGGATTGCCCAGGCCTACCTGAAGGAAATATTTTGCAGTGTCAAACTAATTAAATCACACTTCAATTTGTCGGAGGATCAAAACCTTCGAAACTAAATATTCCAGCTATTCACAAATCTTCTTAGCCTTGCCATCTGGCTGCAGCTAATTTTCACGGTATTACCACATACCAGAGATTAGAAATGTAGAAACTGAAGACTTACTTTTAAATCTAAAATGGCATCGTGTTCCATATTTTACAACAGGGCTGCACACATATACTGCGTGGAAATCAAACTGAAGAGACAGGATACACTGAACAGATAAATACAATGATTTTTAACGAATTTCAAATCGAAATTACAATTTTCAAATAGCAAACTGTGCAATTATTTCGATAATAGAAAGTCCTCTGCAAAATTTCAAAGCACATGCACTTACCGCTACAAACATGTTCTGAAATTCATGGGATTCTGGTATTAGTTTATCAGTTCAAATTCCAGTTTTTTCTCAAACGTTAATTCTCCTGTTTACATTGTGCACTCTGGACAGACTCCTACTTTTTAAACACACTGCAGTACTTGACACCCTTTGCATCTTATTTCAATATCATATCAGACTTAAACAATAGGGAGCTTTGGGGATAAGGTTAATCAGTAACTTGGTAAAAGACATTTGCTTTCACACTATGATACTTTTGGTTTTAGTTCTGCCTCTGTAAAGAAGTTCTTAACAATTTTGTTTTCATCTGAAACAAATAATAATATGGAGATGTTCTAGTTCTAGAATATTCAATGTTCACAGTTATCGTCAGCCTGTCCACAAAACTGCAATAAAATATATCCAACTGTAAGATTTTGAAACTGTAATAATGGGCTGTTGTAGTGCAGAATGGAGAAAGTGTTGCATTCCTACAGCCAGTCTATAATTTAATAGATTTAGACGTAACACTGAAGTCAGTCAAAATATAAAACAAGAGGCAGAATACGATATGCACAAAATGAAGGTGTGCTTAAGGTTTGCAGACATGGAAGTTTTCCTAAAGCCAAAAATTACAGCTCTAAGATAATACCTGTGTAAAAAAAAATATGCCTCACCCATTATTAGCGTAAAGTAGCTATTATAAAGCACCAACTCGCCTAAATTACAAAAAACTCCTTATTTTATCGTGACATGACAAAATGAATCCTCGCTTTTTATTACATTTACAGAGTAGTAGCCTCAACATAAGCGCAGAACGGTTCCCCTGTACATTTCACTCTTTAACTCAAAAGACTTTACGCTATTCCAAATGTTAAAACTATTTTCACATTCCCATATGCCTAAAAATATCATCAAAGAAAATGCTGAGGTTATGCTTCTCGTTTTTAAGGGTTAGCGAGACAAATATAACGGAAACTTGCGGACTATTGCTCAAATTGAAGCTGGGCAAAAGTGAAGTCCCACATAAACCACGAAACAGCTGCCATTAGCCGTATTTTGAAATGATATATGTTGTGTAAATGAATAAATGTTGTGGCTTGGTTTAGTTTTAAAGCGCTTTTAAGCAACAATAACGGGGAAAACCGAGCGGCTAACACATACCGCTAGCTTTCGTTAGCCTATCTACCGCTATGCTAACGACGCTACGTTGGCACAGTGGGAAAATTGCCTTGATCCCAGTGGCGGGCCTGTATTTTAATCATTTTAATAATAGCAGCAGCGTTGGTCGAGACACGCCGGAGTCGCACTACGTTTTACACGCCTCTCCGTCACATTGAGCAGATTGCCAACGCGCTCCGACAATGTACAAAGGAGCGAATGTACGTGCCAAGGTGCAAACAAAACAGAGACGCCTAATGTGTGGATCTGATGTTCCAGGAGCAGCAGCGGACCGCTGGTTTGGGGCAAAAAGGACCACCAGAGCTAACCACATACACTACACACAGCGGTGCCACATTCACGCTGTGCCGATGGTAAGAACACACGTTACCTTGGCATTTCCTTAAGAGTCCACGGGCGGAAAAAAAAGAAATCCCCAGTTTAAATCATGGTTTTGTCGATATAGACGTCCGTGCGCCCCCTCCGCTCCAAGCCATGGTGATGAAATATGTGGCGAACGGTTACGCACTCGCTGTTCCTCCAGCCAAGTCGAGTCTCGACAGCTCTACTTCGCATCAAGAGTGAGGGAAGGGGAAAAAATCCTAACTGAAAAAAATCATACCGCTATTACTCTCCCCGTCAACTTGTTCAGCCAGAGACTCGGAGCTCCTCAGACTGACTACAGTGACATGGCCAACGCGGCTCCTAGTGGTCACATGAGCGCAATCCGTCAATCACGATCCCCCCCCCTCCTGCTTCTGTCCCCGTTGCGCGTAATGAATGCACCTTTTCATCCTTTTTCACGTGGTGGCCCGCTCTGTGCGCCAGTTTCTCGCATGGCTGAGTTGCGCGTATTTACATGTGAGCAAAGGCGTAAAGCCCCAAGGGTCAATACCATTCTATCATAAAGCTTTTCTGTTACATATCACAAATGCCTTATTTTTTCCAAATCTCGCGTATTTTTTACTTTCGACAACACTCACTGGGTCTATACTCTCTATATTAAAATTATAATCAGGTAAAATAGGAAAACAGAAAATAACAACAGGCTTAAAACATTTCTAAACCAATTAAGTCTAAACGCATTTAGTCTAAAAGTCTACTACTCTATGGTGATTTAGTAAAATATTTGGCATTCTATTTAAAATGTTATGTGAGAACGTTCAATGCCCTTTTTGGGATGGGTGTTGTGATTTAGTCATGTCTGTTTGTTAAAATGCACTGTCCCAACCAAATAATACAAATATTAAATACAAGAGTCTACTGTGGATAAGCAAACTCCATTAGGGGCAAAGCAATAACGTCTCCATGGAAACAAACAGGTGAACTAGAATGAATGTTGTTGTAGAATGTTTTTCAGTCGTGTATTTCAACTGGGGCTGCACAGTTAATTGTTATCGAAATTGCAATTTGAGCTGGTATCAAATCACAAAGGCTGCAGTTATTTAGATAATAGAATGTCCTCAATTAAGAACTAATTATCCTATTTTATTTTAAAAAAAAAAATGTACCTGTAGTTCAGGTCTCTACAAACATGTTCTGAATTAGTTTATCAGTTCATATTTCAGCCTGTTAATGGCCGTGCTCCTGGAGTTGTTTACAATGTGCACTCTGAAACAGAATCCTACTTTTTAAAAATAAATTGCAAATTGAATCATAATCACAATACTTCACTAAAATTTCAACTGACCTTCAGAGTAATCTTCCGTTTTCTCTACCCTCAGTGTTGCACAACGATTCTGCCCATTTTAGAATCAGAGGAAGTTTTATTGCCATTTTCAGAAAACAAAATTCACAAACTAGGAACTTGCTTTGACGTTATGATGCAGCATTAAACAAAGAATAATAATAAAAACTATTTTAAAATAGACTTTGATATACAAATACAAAAGACAAAAACATCTGACCAGTGAACCGGCTTATTACTGCGATTATTGCAATAGATTATATCTCACACAGTAGTTGTTTCTTATAAGGGCTTTTTGCTGCATGTTGTGTAAGCATTTTTAAGTTCACTTCTTAATGTTTAGACTAGAAACAACCCACATCACACTCACACAACGTGTCCATACATGCCCTGAGCTAACTGTTTTCAGACATGTGCACCAAAGCAACGAATTTCACCTCTGCGCTATTTCACCTGGTTAATCTAGTCTTTTTAATCAACCCTCCAGTCAGTCCTGTCAGTAAAAGCATGTGGTTTGAAGCACAGGTCAGGCCCCAAGGCGTTCCCAGGCCAGCCAAGAGTCCCTCCAGCCTGTCCTGGGTCTTCTCCAGGGCCTCCTTCCGGTGGGACACACCTCCTCTGGGAGGCGTCTAAGACGCATCCAGAACAGATGCCTGAGCCACCTCAGCTGGCTTCTCTCTACATGGAGGAGCAGCGGCTCTACTCCAAGCTCTTCCCATGTGACTGAGCTCCTCACCTTATCTCTAAGGGAGCACCCAGCCATCCTGCAGAGGGAGCTCATTTCGACCACTTGTATCCGTGATCTTGTCCTTTCGGTCATTACCCAAAGCTGTTGACTCCTCCTTCTTTACAACAACAGTCCGATACAGCGACCACATCACTGCAGACGCTGCACCGATCTGCTTGTCAATCTCACGCTCCATCCTTCCCTCACTCATGAACAAGATCCCAAGATACTTGAACGCCATCACTTGAGGCAGGCACTCTCCACCCACCTGGAGAGGGCAAGTCACCTATTTCCGGTGGAGAACCATGGTCTCGGATTCAACTGACAGTCCTCCTCCATGGCCTCCCCGAATTCCTCCTAACCCGAGTTTTTGCCTCTGTGATTGCAAGAGCTGAGGTACGCCTGGCCCGCTGGTACCTGTCAGCTGCCTCAGGCTCGATAAGACTCCTTTTTCAACCTGACAGAATCCCTTACTTTCCGCGTCCACCAGTGGGTTTGGGGATTGCCACCGCGACAGGCACCACAGACCTTATGACCACAGCTACGAGCTGCATCGACAATAGAAGAGACAAGAGATGCACCGATCTAATGCTGGTGTCATGTATTTGCACTGATCCTGGAAAATTTGCTAGATCGGACATCGGCTTCCAAATATCAGTTCAGCCGATATCCTCCACTCATTGCACAGTTCCCATCATTTCACAGTCAATACATGTCTTGAATGTGTGGCTGAAGAGTCAGAGCATAACATGCTACAAGATCTATAGCATGTTATACTCAGGTGTAAAGTAAAGTGAGTATACAGACTACCTTTAGAACTGATACTGAGAGTGTAGCCAAAATATACAGCCAAACTAATAAATGAAAACAGGACATACTACTTTCAGTGTCCCATTATAGAAATCCTTTATGGGACTGGTCTTGGCTCTTAGCGATATAGGTTACATCCACTGTAAATTATTAAACACGTACAAAGAATCTATAGCACTCTGGTAATAGTATAAGTCTGGAGTGTTCAATAATGTATAATGTTTATGTTTAAATTGGCATTTGTAAGTAAGTGCAGCTCTTATGAAATGATTGTTATGTAACACTTAAGTCCTAATTATTTATGAGATGAACTATCATCAGTGTGATACCATGGCACACAAATTATGAGTTTGTACATTAGTTAAAGAGGGAATATTATGCAAAATCGACTTTTTGGAGCTTTCTACCATGTTATAATGTCATCCCCATCCAAAACATGCCTGAAGAGGTTTTAGATATCTCTATGCATGTTCATCCCCATCCAAAACATGCCTGAAGAGGTTTTAGATATCATCTATGCATGTTTGAGTATTTTAGCGATCTCTCCCGGCCCCTATTGGAACCCTCCTTACGATTACTGTAAGATTCTGTCCAATCTTCAGCCCACAACCCTTATCACACACGCTCCCACACGACAGTTCTCCACAAATATACAAAAGCATGATACAAAACTGTTCACAGCAACTTGACAAACCTCATGTGATGTGCAGTAGTTTCATTAGCAGGATGCACGCTGATTGTGTTGTGATAGCGCTCTGAAGGGGGCGTGAGTGCGGGGAGCAAAGGGAGGCTGACTCAGAGTGTCAAAAATGAAAGTGAAACTTATAAATGTCAGTATGTTGTTTTTCAGCGAATATAGCATTTTCTAAACAATAAAAGGCAATATGGTAATCTAAATATGTTACGTTTTAGCAGTTAATACCCCATAGAAGTGTAATATTGACTGATGCTAGTAAGAATTCACTCTAAAGTAGCTTATCCTGATATTTTAGTAAAAGGCATGTACATGTATTCACCACCAGGCTATATGGATGTTGTTGCCTTCTGGGTAAAACATGTTGGATTTTGCCTGACGCGTTCATTATAGTTTTTGAGATTACAAACACGGTCTTATACAAAATACATTTTATTTTAAAATATTATCTATCTAGAAGCATTCATTCACCATATTTCAGTCTTTATTTAGTTAATAATATTGTAAAAAAGTCTCAATACACAATAGAAATAATCATTTGAATAGTCGACTAAGCGAAAAAGAAGAGAGGGGGTATTTTACTTCTATGGGGTATTAACTGCTAACACATAACAGACTTAGATCACCATGTTACCTTTTATTGTTTTGAAAATGCTATATCCGCATTTGCATAATACCCCCTCGTTAACGTCTGAACCCAGAATTGCCTGATATGGTGCATGAACTTTAGAAACATGATCTTCCCGGTTTAAATTGACCTTTTCAACTTCCGTGTCCTACTGTATAACTCAAACATGCCTGAATGACAAAAATGGGTTAATAATCCTGGAAAAACAAATCAAATTTTCTCTGTTCTCTCTATGTTTCGCTCAACCTAATCTCATCGGCGCCACCTACAGCAGCGGATCCATATAGTCTCGTGATCCTCCTCCAGCGATCACATTTCCAGATAATTCAGTTTAGCCGTCAGGACCTGGATTCTCATTTGTGACATGGCACCCTTACGCCTTTGTAACGCACAGTAGCCATTGTCGAGTATAAAGCCAGTAAGTGAGGACTGATAGAGTAACACACCAATCTATTAATATTGAATAAGGCTGGAAACAGTAGCCGCTCACCCCCGCTTTTCCATCTGGGTCGGGATTACATGAGATGGGACACTAAAGAACCAGCCGTCCAAGCAGAGTAAGATGTTTGGGTATCTAAAATAAACCTGCGGTGACTGTATCTTTCGTGATGCATGTGATTAATATGGCAGGTGAATTAGAAAGAGTCAGATTAACAAAACTTGTAGATCAGATGGCAAGGCAAGTTTATTTGTATAGCACAATTCAAAGTGCTTTACAGAATATGAAAGACATTCAAATCACAATACAACAAATTAAATCATAAATAATCATCATAAAATTAACATTAAAAGAGAGAGAGTGGAGAATAAAAACCTTTCAGTCATATGCACAGCTAAACAGCCTGGATTTAAACATTGTCAAAGTAGAGGCCTGTCTGATCACAGGACTTATGTGCTCGTACTTCCTGGTTCTAGTCAGGACCCGAGCAGCAGTGTTTTAGATGTACTGCAGCTGTCTTAACGCTCGTCTGGAGAGGCCAGTGAGCAGGACGTTACAGTAGTCTAACCTACTGGAGATAAATGCATGAATAAGTCTCTCCAAGTCTGGTTTTGACCGTACACCTTTGATTTTTGCAATGTTTTTTAGATGGTAAAAAGCTGCACATGTTATTGATTTGATGTGGCTGTTAAAGGTCAAGTCTCAGTGATGACCCTATCTTACAATTTTCTGCTCATAGTAAATGATATATTGTAAATACAAAAACAAAGTCTACCTCCTTCTGGTCTTCTGAAATTGAGAAATAATGCTATCGCTAGTTGTTAGTGAACTGGGTCAGCGATGCTTTTTGACCAACCTGCCGTTCTACATCAGCCTAAATGTGTAGTTGTCATTGCAGAATTTGATGTTTGGCAGAGGCCAATATTAACTGTATGGGAGAAATATTTAAAGGGATTATTGTATCTCAAAATCGTCAAATGTGTACACCATGTTATATTTTTATCCCTTTTTGATGTAAAAACAGTAAAATTGCATTCTGACCAGAGGCCTTTCTGTGTGGAGTTTGTACGTTCTCCCTGTGCCTGTGTAGATGGGGCTAGGACTCTGTAGGACTGTCATGATAATTACTATATCGACTTATCGTTCAGTATATGAAAGCTGGGACTTTTTTGGGGGGGGCTCAGTATGTATCGTGTGCAGTTTCTTTGCGATAGTGGGAACATTTTTGTTATTTTTAATGTAATACGAAAGGATTTGAGCTGCAGAGGGGTGAAAAAGTAACTTCTATGGCCAATTATTGCTTCATTCTGCTGCTTATTTGTTGTTGCTCATGTCTTTTAATGAAACTGTATATTTAAAAATGTGTTTACTGGGAATATCCTGTTTTTAAGTTGTTGTGTCAGTGCCGTAAAATAGTTTCAATATTATCGTTTATCGCTGTATATCTCTGTAGCAATATACAGTTGAGACCAGAAGTTTACATACGCTATATAAAAAGACACGTAAGCTTTTTTTTTCTCACTGTCTGACATGAAATCAGACAAAACTTTTCCTGTTTTAGGTCAGTTAGGATTGCCAAAATTATTTCTATTTGCTAAATGCCAGAATAATGAAAGAAGGATTTTTTTTAAGACAATGTTTCATTACTTTCTTCAAAGTCAGAAGTTTACATATATTTCATTAGTATTTGGTACCAGTGCCTTTAAACTGTATGACTTGGGTAAAAACATTTTGGATATGCTTCCACAAGCTTCTCACAATATTTGGCAGGAATTTTGGTTTGGCTTTTGCTTTTGTTTTGCTTTTGTTCTTGAGTTGATCTGCACATTTCAGGCCAAAGCACGTTCATCTCCAGGACACAGTATGATGGCTGGACATTCACATGTGTTTATAATTTGTGTATAATTGTTTGAACAGATGAACGTGGCACCTTCAGGCATCTGGAAATTGTACCCAAGGATGGACCAGACTTCCTGATATCTTGGCTGATTTCTTTTGACTTTCCCATGATGTTACACAAAGAAGCAGTGTTTTTCAGGTGTGGCTTCAAATACATCCACAGGTGTGTCTCTAAGTAACTCAAATGCTGTCAATAAACCAATCAGAAGCTTCCAAAGACATGACATCATCATCTAAGTTTTCCCAAATTGTTTAAATGCATATTAATCTTATTGTATGTAAACTTCTGACTTTTAAAAAATTGTCTAAAAAATCCTTCTCTCATTATTCTGGCATTTAGCAAATAGAAATTATTTTGTTAATCCTAACGGACCTAAAACAGAAAAAGTTTAGTCTGGTTTCATGTCAGACAGTAAGAAAAAAAAAGCACACGTGTATTTTTATATAGTGTATGTAAACGTCTGGTTTCAAATGCATCATGCTTCAAAACGTGTCATCGTGACAGGCCCACTCCCCTGAAAAAGAGGTTCTTAATCTCAGTGGGACTATCCTGGTTAAATAAATGTCAACAAAAGAAAACACGGCACTTCCAAACTAGACGTAGCCTGAAAAGCTCAAAGTCACTTATGCCTCAGATACATACAGTCAAAGGTCTAGATCTAGATCTCCTCTGATTGGTCATAGAGGTGTCTAGTCTTACTTAGGGACATAACCTGGTCCGGAGCGGGTTATGAGCTCAGGGCATGTTACCATAGAGATCTCCCCCGACAGAAAGTGACCCAGCTTCGTAGCATTGCAAAACCAAGGTTAACCTCGAACTTACCTCAATAACCCTCTAATCCAGTTTTGTAGCACATGCCTCAGGCCCCCATCTTAACTTTATTCTGGGCTACGCTTGTTTTGACCGGCACAAATGGGCTACCACAATGGCCTAAAGGCACACCCACTTCCAAGGCTCTGTAGTGCGACACAGTTTTGGCTCTGCGTCCAAAAATCGGCCCACACACACAATTGGACTTTGACTGGCAAGGCTGTTGATATTTCTGTTCAAGAGTTAAACGTTTGCAACTGTTAGCAAATTAGGAAGCGTTAGCAAGTTAGAAAATCATGTTTGGCTTTGGCTGTGTACCCGTACGACTGCATTATTGTCATAGCCAATTGAAATAGAAGGGTAACTGCTAATGTTCTGATTAGCATGTAGCGCTTCTCCCTGCTGTGATTTTTTTTTCTGTCTCAATGCAATACTAATCTGCACTCATCCTCGCAAAATGCTATTGGGGAAATATGGATTAATTAGAGCGTGCAGTGTTTTCCTGCGGCTTTACATGGTCCACTGGTCTAATTAATGTTAACAAATAAAGGTGGGATTTCAGATGTAGCCTCACAGGTGTTCAAAGCTGGTAGGGTGTGAGGAAACTGGCCCAGTGTGGTCAAAGTAGGAGGCAGACTCACATAAAAGAAAGTGTCTTTTACCAGACGGAGTTTATTACAAGATGGTTGAAAGGCAAAATAAGTAAAGAAAACAACAAACTGTTCACACAACAAATAATCAACTTAAATTAAATCTGCATAGACTGTATAAAGAAGTGGATTAAGTGAGCGTGACGTCACCCATAGCGTTCGGCTCAAGTCAAATGAAGCTCACTGGCTAGAAGTTATAGGGGCCAATTTGGAGCCAGACTCCAGAGTATCATAGCAACCAAAGAGCCAATCTGGAGCGAAGCTGTTGAAGGTGACGCCCTTGTTGTTCATAGACACAATAGCGAAATAAAAATACCAGGATCACGTAGAGCGGGTTAATACGAACACTTTAAGACCAAAATGACGAGCCTGACAGCAGCAGTTACGGAGAGAGGGACCACAGTTTTCTAGTGTAAAGTGAATACACAAAGACATTGAATCAAAAAAGAACCTAAACCAGTTCTCCCCTCCACATGGTCCGGCCCACGACCTCACTCCAAGGCTTTAAAAATGGCCGACATTGGGCACACCCCTTCTTTTGTCTAGACCATGTGGATGTATTTAACTGAATTATATAACTGAAATCAATAGGTTTGACCAAATAAAATATCTTTAAAGTCAGATGTGTGGTATTTAACTTAAAGGTGGACTAAAACTGAACAAAGACTAAACACAACCTGTTAATGTCGCTCTGCTTTTCTTTAAATCCAAAAGAAGTCTGAAAAAATGTAACCTCACATAGCAAAAAGGTAATGTATTTTCTTTTTTTTATAGTAAAAGACAATTTAACTCAGCTGGATAGAAGTTTTCGAGTGAAGACGTTTTGCCGCCCGTCTGAATATCAGACAGATATAAGGCAGTGTCCCACCAGTTTCCAGTCAGAACTGAAGAAGCCACTTGAACAGGTGTTGTTACGTCTTCACTCTAAAACGTTTGTCCAGTTGACACAATGAAATTTTCTTTTGCTATGGAACCTACCTGGACGACTGAGGGATTACACAAAAATCGTATTTTTTGTTGTTTAAATATCTACCCATTCGCCTTAAACACTTTTTTGCGAGTCAAACTACAAGAAAAACACAATTTCGTCTCACCATCCTTCAAGTCTTCGGTGTTAAGCGCACTGGCATATCATAATCTAATACTAAATTACAAACAGGTTGAAAGCATGTAAAATCCTGGATAAAAGCCGCTAACCTCGTGACCTTTCACCTTTCGACATGGAGCGCGTGCAGTAATCCTCGGTATATGGATTAATCTGGATTCTTCACCTCTGCACCTCAATCACGCCGGCATTAGCAAGCGGCTCCGGTTCGTTCGGCGGCATGTTTTGTTTCACGGGCGAGCCGTCGACAGGAAGTAGCGCTAATGTAGCCTAAGAGATGCTAAACAGGGACCTCATTCGATACAGCAGTGTCTTGAGTGCACTTTCTATACTCCCATTGATTTATAATTGTGTTTCTGAAGCGTTACTGCAGAGACATTCATTCTGAAAATCTTTACCCTGTCCTTGGTCATGGGCTCATAATTATTTTGATGGATGTCAGAGATGAGATGTGGACGTTTTAGAGGCTTGTCTATGGCCAGACATTTCCGACTTGACGATAACCAAAGACATTTGCCTGGGATCCAGAACGCACACTTCCGAGTGCCTGTGGGCATCTCCACCGCATCGTTAATCTCTCCATGAACACTGGCACATAACTCTAACAGGACTCGCAATGAATTTTAAAGAGGGGGAGGTATTACGCTTCTATGGGGAATTAAGTGCTGACATATAACATATTTGGATCACCATGGCTGTGACCGAATGTCCACACTATTCCCTAGGTAGGGCACTATTTAGGGGTCACGCCATTTCATCCAGTTGGTATTTTAAGTAGTGCACTTAAAATTTCCCACAGTGCACTTTGAAAAGTAGTGGGCATCAGTGGTCACTAGACTGGTCAATACAGGTTTAAATGGACACGGCACGACTGAACGAAGCAGATAGAAGCGCTGGTTTATCGCACTGTTGATCCTGATTATGAATAAAACAAACTCTTAAATAAACCGCTGTGGTGTAAAGTTGTTAGCGTTAGCCACTTACCTTAGCTCGAGCTGTTAAAAGAGCGATAATTTCCACATCTCAGATTAAAAAATGAATTATCCAATTTGTTTACGTGAGATCCAGCTTGACCTAAACGTGTACAGTTATTATTAGTCCATAAATATTTGTGTGCCAGTCCAATCTGATCATTATTTATGACAGAAATCAAGTTTTATCAGAGCTTAGCAAACTATTTTTTAACCAGGCGCCACAGTCACATGACCCGAATGTAGTGAGCTGAGTGTCCGAATCACTTTTTGAATGAGTGCACTATGGAGTCCACTAAAGAGTGCGGGGCTGTGTAGTGAATGAGGGGTTAGGGGCTCGGTGGACACAGCTCATGTCACACTTTACTGTTTTGAGCATTTTATATTCACCAAAAACAACATATTAACAAGTTTAATAAGTTTCACTTTCATTTTTATGCTCTGAGTCCCCCCTCCCTTTGCTCTTTGCACTAAGTCACTCCCCCCTCAGTGCACTACCAAAACACAATTGGCGTGCATTCCACTAATGAGACTACTGCACATCGCATCAGGTTTGTGAAGTTGTAGTGTATTGTTTTGTATCATGCGTTTGTATCTTTTTTGGAATATTGTTGTGCGGGAACATGGGTGATGGGGGAGATCGCCCATTTGCTGGTCGCTTGTCTGGTCAAATCTGAATGTTCTGCTTGTCTAAATGTTCTACCTTTGGTGACATTTTATGTTTTTTTTCTAGTAAACTATAACATAGGTAGATCATTATTTTACACTGTAAACCATAAAACTGGTCTGTAACTTGTCAGGCAAATCCAGAATGATCTCTCTCTGTATTTTTTATACAGACTGATATCAGTCTGGTCCCCACGTTCTCCGTTGCGTCTCAAACCTGGTCAAACGTGATCGTCCAGTAGATTAGCTCTTTTCAGTGACACATGTGAAACACAGGAGCTCATTGGTCACCTTTGATTTACAAATAAAATCAAATTTCTCTCACCTCAGATTAACAGAGTTTAGTGCTTCGCTCATTTATTCTGCAGAAATCCGTGATGTTTTTCAGCCCCTGTGATATTTTTTTCCCCCTTTATTATTTCCGATAAGGACAGATGATTGGCTAAACCACCTGTCAATCACGCCCATTTGAAAACAGGGAGATTCACTGGTGATTAGACATGGGACGATATTGGGATTTAGTGTCACAATTATCATAGCCAAAATAACTGCGATTAACGATTATGTCACGATAATTATTAAAGTTTCTGATGGTTTGAAAATGTTATGGACATGAATAATTATAATTTTAATATTATGAATAGGTTCCAGTGAAAACAACAACGATCTAATTTTGAATTAATTTAGCTTGTTTGTGCACATTCTGGTGATATTTCTTTCTACCAAGCGGTGAGTTTTCATTTATGTGTTTTTGTTAATGAAAAAGGAAAGGAAAGTAGTGATCACTCAAGCCCCAGATGTAGGACAGTACAGTATCAAACAAACATGCACCTGTCCAAATATAACTATGAGTAAACTAGCGATGAGGCAACAGCATTATCACATAGATAAAGCTCATAAAAGTATAAAAGTCGATATATGTGACAGGTGTAGCATTATTCACCTCGTGTAACCTCTCGTAAACTGAAACTCCTCTCAAATCTAAAAGCCTCCCTAACTCTTAAGCCAACCATGAACTATGTAATAAAATCCTTGTGATTACTGTCCTGATAGGAGCTCTCTATTCTATGTACCGGGAAATGCCAGTATAAGATTGGACTGGTGATACGGCCTGAGAATAATAGTGTTGTTTAACCAGGGCGTTTTTTTTATTTGCATCAAGTTCTAATTTTGTCCTTATGGGAAGTTCAGGCTGGTACCACAAGGAGAATATAAAACAATAATAATAATATAAGAAGACCTACCTATGGCTTACGTTATGGTTCATTTTGAATCATAGGCCAGTTTTAAAGGGGTTAGTGGTAACAACTGTAATACTCATTTACTATTAATTACAAAAAATGTTGGACATGATGTAATTGTCCAATGGTGTAATTTGGTATTTTGGTTCTCAAGACAATTATCCAGTCAGAAAGCACAATGAATCACCAATTTCAATGAGGAAATCCAATTGGTTTAAACCTAAATAAAACGTTATCTAAATAAATCCAATTATCTTTATTAAAGCAATGCAAAATTAACTGGTATGACTTTGTTATGATGGTTTTCTCTCATCAGTAACTCGCTCAAAGATGGATTTTGAGTAATTCAGGCATATTTCAGTTAGGGATGCACTGATCTGATACTGGTATTGGATATCAGCGCCAATACTGAAAAATTATTTGGATCGGATATCAGTTTCCAAATATTGATTCAGCCGATATCATGGTTGGACATATAAATTGATGTGATAAGACTATTTTCTGGTCATAATCGGCCCAGAAAGTCTCATAATGTTAGAATTTTTATTCATATAAAGCTGTTCTGTAGTTACTTGAGGGATAAATAACAGCTGCATAACACATTTAGATCAGACTTGTCTTATTTTATTTTTGTTTTAAGGAAATAAATGCTGTTTTTAGTCTCTGCACTGGTATCGGGTGATATCAAATATCGGCAGTAAATCATAAGCAGCAGTATTGGAATCGGTATCGGAACCACAGACTGTATAAAGAAGTGGACAATGTGAGTGTGACGTCACCCACAGTGTCAAATGAAGCTCAGTGAGGCTATTGGTTATGGGGCAAATTTGGAGCCAGGCTCTATATTTGGAATTCCGACCACGAGTATCATAGCAACCAAAGAGCCAATGTGGAGCCAGGCTGTTGAAGGTAACGCCCTTTCCCACCCGCACCGCTGGTTTAGCAGGGGGCGGGCGCTTAGCAACACTGTCAATCAAACTTGTTGCTAACACTAGTTGGAGCGACCTCAGGGAAAGAAGGCAGCTGATTTGTCTCTTATTAATGTTCATATTTTGAGTTACGGACACAATAGTGAAATAAAAACACCAGGATCATATAGAATGGGTTAATACGAACATTTTAAGACCAAAATGACGAGCCTGACAGCAGCAGTTACAGAGAGAGGGGTGACATCTCCGCTCTGTACTTACTTCGCTACATGTATGATTCAAATGCCTGTATTCTGTCCTTACATGTTCTACCATGGTACATGTAGCCTATGTCTGGGTCCGGGTCTGTACAGGAAGACCATGCTCATTTCCTCTGCTGCATAAGAACACTCTGACCACGCCAAGGTCAGAAAGTTATCCTAGCACCACAAATAACCACTGTTTATTTAATAGCACTGAGATACTGCAGCAGACAGAACACAACATTCACATGCAATTCTAAAATGCCACGTGATGATAAACATGTGATGGATTCTTGTTCTTGTTTATCTGGGTTCAAGCATCTTCATACTCAGATCTGTGTGTGGAGAGGAAATGCCCTGTTTCCTGGTTTGAAATGAGCTGTTCAAATATACATAACCATCGATGCAAGGAACATTAGGTGTGGTGAATGTAAACGCAAAGCTCCAATGGATTATTCAGGCTTTTTAAAGGTTCTGTATTACGCAAAATCAACTCGAGCTTTTAGTCATGTTTGAATGTTGTTACCTCATCAAAAACATACCCGGAGTTGTGTTTTGTTTCATTCACACATGTTTAAGTAACTCTTTATGATTATTCCGTCTACATCAGCCAAGCTCAAAATGCTCTCTTCCACCTTGTGATGTCATGAAGTGGTAGTTTTCATATTAACAACTACCGTTTACCTTTTGTTTTAACAGAGATTGGCAATGGCAGGGTTGAAATTATCCAAATGATGTTAGTGAAGGTGTGTGCAGTTTAAAAACACAGTGGAGCACTTCCTGTATTACCATGTGACTTCACAGCTGTGGCTTTGGTGCAGACAGAATGCAACTATTCGCGGGTTTTAGAAAAAATTAGGACCGCTGCCATAGCAATTGAGAATGTAAAAGTAAATATCCTATCTTTTGATTATTGACATTTTAAGTCTTCAAAGTTGCCTACAGCAGGAAGTTGGGACCTATGAATAGCTCTCGGGGGGTATAATGAAAGGCTGAGCGCAGGTTGTCTGGATCCTGTCTCTGTCTTTCCCACCATATGTCGGACAGCACCGAAGCATGTGCCAAGAAATCCAGGTT
>KN475579.1:0-10329 GCA_000787095.1 Periophthalmodon schlosseri | reverse complement strand
GGTCTTCTGTGTTGCCTGCCCAGGGACAACAGATGGAAATTAGCATGTAAACCCGGGAACTCTGATTGAGTTGCCTGGGATCCAGAATTCACACTTCTCTAATACTTTATGAAGATGTGAGTCTGCACCATAGACTGTGTATATACGTGGACACAGACGACCTGCTAGACGCCATGTTCCAAATAGGAAATGGGCGCGCTTCCGGGTCCAATTGACTTCGTATTGTCGCCTCTCTCTCCGTAACTGCTGCTGTCAGGCTCATCATTTTGATCTGAAAATGTTCGTATTAACCTACATGATCCTGGTATTTTTTCGCTATCAGGCGCCTTCATTTCCCGAGGTCGCTCCCGCTAGCTTTAGCAACAGGTGTTATTGACAGCGTTGCTAAGTGCTCGCTCCCTGCTAAACCAGTGGTGCGGGCGGGAAGTGGCGTTACCTTCAACAGCCTCGCTTCGGATTGGCTCTTTGGTTGCTATGATACTCGCGGTTGGAATTTCTATGGTCAAAAAGAAATTTTGCTGACCGTGTCTGGGCCTGGCTCGAGACGTGACGGAGGAAGTGGTGATCAGACTGAGATATCGTTCGGGACTTCCCAGACAACGCTTTGGGCATTGGTGATGTCCGCGTTTTCTCTCAACTGGACTCAGCAGAGTCTTGAAATAGTCAATAGTTAACTCATGTTTTGCTTTGAACTGTGTCCAAGCAGTGATATAAAAGGCCATTTGAGAGGCCACCGTCACATCAGATTGTTTTGATCAGTTTGCTGTCCTTTTGGTGGTCTGCAAACATGAGTTAAACAGTAACAGAGGGAACATTTTGTCAGTCCAAAAACAAATATATGAAACAGTACTTCAAATAGCTAGAGTTTCACGCACAATTGTGTGTGTGAAAGAGAGAGTGTGGGGGGGCAAGTGTGTAATATTTTGATATTTGATTCTCTTGACAAATTCAGTGTATTTACTGCTACAACTATTTTTTTTTTTTTTTTTTTTTTTGTGAAATTTGAAGAGTTTTAAAAGCTCTTCTCAGGACTCGTGTTGCAAATTAACCTAGGCTATAAACACCGACACACACATCATATTACTGTATTGTTAATCTATGTTTGTTGTGTCTGTCCCTATTGAAATAAACCATAAAATAAAAAAATATATACTGAGCAAACTATTTCAAATGTATAACTACGTTTTATATGCTTCTTTACATATTTTTGCCCAGGATTTTAGTGGCGGGCTTGTGTAGAATGTGTAGCTTGTCACTAAGGGAACGTTCTTGCTCAGATGATTCGGGACGGCCTCATCTCGTGATCTATAGGCCAGAGGGTGTCCTACAGAGACACAACAGGAAGTGCCGCCACCACACACACATTATATTTTACTGTGGCGCTGCAAAATAACAAACATCAGATAGGGAAGTGGGAAAATAAGGTACTTTTCGGTCTTCCCTGGAGTTCTTCGGCTCAGTTGTGGTGATGGCGTGTGTTCTATTCATCTTATTCCCAAGTTGCCAACAGACTATGAAGCTGTGTTGAAGCCTTCCAGAGAATCGGTGTAGTGTTGACTTGTTGTTGCACATAAACAGTGAACATTTGGCACAAAGCGACCTACTTTATATCAGATTTTAGCGGCAAAACTTTTCCCAAATTCTCCATTGAAATGCACGGGATTCCCACTTAACCGGAAGTGCCAAAACTAAGAAAGCACGGTTTAGTAGCATTTAAGGCAAAAGTGTGCGGGGCAGAATAAGGTAGGTTGCCTGTTTTCCACTGGCGCGGTTCACTTGGGGTCGCCTTGGAGCGGGTCTGTTTGGTGTGGCTCCCTCCAGTGAAGTTGTGTCTCCATGCTCCGGGCACGGATCCAGGTCTAGGGACACGGCTCTGATCCGTAACACTGACACTCACACATTTTCTTTATGAATAAAATCTAAATCATACCTGAATATTACTTTTAATCATAAGGCCGATCTCAGAGATTCACAAAAAGACGTTTAGTAATTCCAAGTTTGTGGCGCTGTGAGACGAGGCTAAAGCAGAAGAACAGCTTTTTCCTCTCTTCTGTTGGACTCGTGAACACTTTATAACTGACACAGTTTTACTTAGGACCCAAAAGCAGGAAGTAGTTCAACTGTTTATTGTCCAAGCTAGTAATCGGTAAATGTGGTAAGTCTGGGGGGGTCTAGCGGTGCAGGTAGATATTGGGCTGGCAGGGGACAGGCCCAGGGACAGACAGGCGGCTTCCAGAAATAACGACAGAGGCACCTGGCCACAGAACAAAGCAAGTGTAGTACAAAAACACTGAAAAAAGTTAACTTGTCTCGCAGACACATCTACTAACTGGAGTAGCATCAGCGACAAACTGGGGAGGAGTGGATGGAAAAACCAGACATCTTATACTACAGGTAATGAGGGAAACTGAATCCAGGCGTGGCAGCTGTCAGATCAGGTAAGATCAGGTGGGATCAGGTGGGCAAGCATTAATATATATATATATATATTAATGCATGCCCTTATTTTAAAGTTTTATGTTGCACCACACCACAGAAGCAAGCTCCTTCTGACGCAGTAGTGAATAAACTTGGTGCCATATCAGTCCCAGCTGCTAATAGATATGTCATGTAGATGTATACTATTTATACTGGGCTGGGTCAGCTGAGTACAAAGACAAAGAGCATGATTACCACTTTACTACATCAGGACTATTTTTACATCTGAGAGACAAGAGCAGACAGGAGAACACATGACTGTCTGACGCTTTCACATTCTGGTATAAATTCAGTTTCAAAATGACATGCAAGATGTGAGATAACATCGCCTGGAGGTTCTTCAAAGCACCGTATTTCTCAAAGCTGTAATCAGACGTAGATACAGTAGCCAGATATTGTACTCGAGTAAGTGTAATGTTACTTCAAAATAATATTACTCAAGTAGAAGTACAAAGTTGTGGTTCAAGAAATTACTCAAGTAAGAGTCACTTGAAGAGTAACTGTCGGGACGTAACATCTGATTCATAATTTGATGTTAAAGTACTTTGAAGGACTTTAAATAATACACAAAATCTGGTGTTTTCACAAAAATGAGACAAACTAAATCATATCTGAAGGAGCGACACAAGAGACACAAATGTTCAAATCCGTTCATATTGTCGACATAAAGCTTTTGTTATAACCTCTATTTTACCAGGCAAAACATTTCGTATTCACAGAGTCGGCCTGGGTACTTCTTATTTATTTTATATATATTTATGACATATACAGTAGTGGTGTATTTTTTGATGCATTGCTTCAGATTAAAACCTAATCATAATAATCTCTATGATTTATACGGTGACACTTCAGTGCCTCAATGCTTCTTCACGTTGCATTATTAATGAATTCCACATTTGGTAAGCTAGTATTGCAGCCATCTGTTACTATTGTTATTATTTATTTATTTTAAAAGGGAACCTGCACAATTAGAACATAAATGTCACCGTTTGATGCATTGTGCCAGAGTTAGCCTTGGGTTTATCCGCAGTCTCCTGGAAAAGAATAACACACAAACATCTGACTCCTACAACTTTTTGGCCAGTTGACAGATTTTACTTTTGGCTTTTACTTTATATTTGACTGAACACAAACAAAGTGACAATCTTAAAGCCTTTGATCGAAGCACATGACTTTATAGAGTCTGGCAGCATGTTCCACTGCGTAGCGGCCTTCACTGAAAAAGCCCATTGTCCAAAGGTGGATTGACGGAAAGGTGTGATACAGTCATGCAGAGAGGCTATTCTTGTAGAGTTTGTAGCACTAAAGCTCACAAAGTCCTTCAAAGAGTCAGGAGCCAAGCTATTTAGAATCTTGAAAACCAGACACACATTGGAAAACAGTAATGTTATTTCCAAGACTCAAAAGATTATATTTTGCCCAGATGTTCCAGTGATGGTGCATTAGAGGCTTTTTATCAAAGATCTTAAGGCCTGTTCCTGCACTGACTCTAAAGGTCTAATAATTCTGGTCTAATATGTCTGAAGTTAACCACGTTATATTTGACGGGTTTTTTATTTAGGTTTGACAAATTTTGGTCAAATACACGGGTACAGGCTCTTTAAAATAATCCCTCTTGGAGCTGATTCATTGTTTGCCCTGCACATGTGCTGGGACAAGAGTGATCTGACCGGTTCTCTGCAAATGAGACGAAAACTGCATTAAACTGTGTGAGTGCGTGACGGTGTTTGAGCTGCCTTGTTTGGCCCATCTACTTGACTTGCCCGGTCGGTTCATTTATCACCACTGATACTTTGCAGTGACATCACGCTGGGGGTGTTCTGCATTTATCTCTGTGCTGGAATGTTCAGCAGTTACCATGGAGAAACAATGCACACCTTAGCAAACACGGTCATAGAGGTTTCAAGATAGTCTGAGCACATTTTCAGGAGCCTGTGATCAATCCGAGCGTTCATGGTCCTGTTTGAGTGTTTGATTTTCAGCAAAAAGGTGAGAGTGACTAACTGTTGGCTAATGCTAGCTGCTTGTGACTGAGACTTTGTGTAACAGCAAAAATCAGCTCACCCGTTGTAGTTCCAGCTAAGTCAGCTCAGATTGTGTTAAAACAAAGCTCAGATTTAAAAAAAAACATTTCGCTGGGCTCCTACTGGCTTGAAATATTTGGGTATTCACACTACACCAAAATCTACTCAACGATATACAGAGAAAATAAATACTTCACTATCCATGTTAAAGAAAACCTATCTAGCTGGAAAAAGCTCCTCATCTTATTCCTCGGTAGGGTCAACCTTGTTAAAATGCTAATACTCCCAAAACTAATATATCCAGTGTCAATGCTTTTTATTTTGCTAAATCCCAAAGACATCAGTGACGTAAATAGGGCGATATCCGATTTTATTTGGGCAGGAAGAAAACCTAAGATTAAATTGGAAATATTACAACTTCCAAAGGAATTAGGAGGTTGGGACGTGCCTAAGATTGAAAACTATGTGCTTTCTACACACGCGAGAATCATCTCAATGTGGAAATTATGGGATGCCTTGAGATTGAGAGAACACTTTCCCTTCTGTCCTGTAAATTTGTTAGATAAAAAGGACAAGGAATTACCACTTATCATTAAGGAAAACTATTTGGTTAACAACGCTCTTAAAACATGGAGCCTTTTAAAGAAAATGTGTGGGAATAATCTGAAATCATCTACTCTGACCACATTGGTGGACGAGCCAGATTTGGTAGCAGAGGGCGCTGGTCCTAATCTCAGATCATGGCAGGAAGCTGGCATCAGGGGGATACATGACCTATGGGACAACGGAAAGTTCAAGTCATTTGAAGAAACAGGCCAAATATAATATTCCTGCCAGAGATTTTTATAAATATCTTCAGCTTAGGCATTTCGTAAAACCAAAATGGAAATCTCTGGAGTTTATACGGGACACTAATCTTCTTGAACAAACTACTCTGGATTGACAGACTTAAATGCTGACGATTATCATGGAATGCGCTACTTAAAACAACAATTGACAATGAAACATGGGAGGAAATTCTGATACTGACATCTAAAATATCAGTATGTAATCGACATAAAGAAATGCAATACAATATTTTACACAATGTTTACATCTCTCCCTACATGTAGCAAGTTCACTCCAGGACTTTCTCGAAATTGTCCCAAATGTAAATTAGTCCTGGGAACCAGATTTCACTGTTGATGGGAGTGTAAGATTATACAGTGGTTCTGGGACGTGGTGTGCAGAGAAGTTGGCTCTGTAGTGGGGCGGGCCCTGTCTCCCAGTCCACTGCTTTGTCTTCTGGGGTCTTCTGTAGATTTGAAAGCTCACAAAGATGTCACACAATTCCTCCTGATGCTGGGTAGAAAAACTGTAATGTCAAAATGGGTTGGTAATGACGCCCCCTCTGTCCAAATGTGGAAGAATTTAATATCTGAGATGGTGACTTTAGAACGGTTAAAAAATATTGTCTCCAATCTTTTTTAAAAATGGGAAAATGCTCTGGACTGTCTGAAAATTAAAAGGGTAGTGGTGTAATACTGCCAGTAAGAACTGACTGTTGTTTCCATCTTGTTGGAATGTTGCATTTGATATGATTCATCTCATAGAACTATTATGATATTCATTTGCTGATGTAACATGCTATGCTGTGTTATTGTTCTTTTTTTTCCTTGTTTTCAGTTTTATTTGTATAAAGCAAAAAATGTTCAATAAAAATAATGAAAAGAAAAAAGCTCAGATTAAAGTCTAACTTGAGTCATAGATCTTCAGACAGAGCGGAGCCTACAGTTAGCGTCACATCCCCAGTGAATGTTGATGACATTAACGGCAAAGTATCAGTACAAATGACTTTACATCCAGTGTTTTTTGCTGTTTACCAGAAAGGCGCCTTGTTACATCATTTGTGGGATTCTCCAGTCACTGTGCAGACCAGGAAAACTGGATAGAAGGTTGGAGAACTGGATGAGTGGCCCAGGAACTACAGTTGATGTGTCATGGTTAAATTCTCCTAGATTCAAGTAACACATCTCAAGAAGTCCGTGTGTACTCGGATACCCGCTGCATGTAACAGAGTAGTCCAATTACATATCGGAGCAGGCTAGTCTAGGAGAGGCATTCAACTGCACGGGGTATGAAACAGTCAGGAAAATATGAGGCATGCCACATGTGTTTGGACGTTTTAGATCAGCAGAGATGACAAAGTAAAACTGGAGCTGCACCTTATTTGGCAGCAGAACAAATAACTTGTAATGCAGATCTTAGCATGTCTGAAAATCAAATTGTCACCGTAAATGAGATGTTGATGATCTATGTCTGCTATATGTATGATGGCCATTTTTATTAGTAATTATAGCTGCAAAGTTTTAGTGCTAATACTAAATTACTAGATGCCCCTGAATACACATAAACAGTTCTTTGACCTGCATGTAGACTGGCACAAGAGTGGTTTTGGAGCAAAGGCGATTTGAATTCAGCTGTTTAGCGCACTAGAGTTCTCTTTGCTTGTAAACATAGTGACCGTTAATTGTGAACGTAACAGGAGCAGGCACAGACTTGTAGGTCTTTGAGGTCAGGAGGTGCGGGCATGAATGGAGAAATGCACAATCTGCATTCACTTACACACACGGAGGCACGACTCTGGGCTAATGATTACTCACCGCCTAAACTCACCGACTTTAGCGGAGAGAACAGGACTGGGGCTTTATTAAAAACCAATCACACTGTGGTCTACTCATTTTTAGTCTGCATTTTTATACTTAAGGACGACTCAACACTTTACCATACTTGAATCAAAAAAACAATTTAAATACAAAGCAACCACTTGACACCCAGTGTTTGAGAAATTTAATTTCTGTGCTGTACTGAAGACTCTCACTGCCAGCTCAGTCCCTGTTATCTTAGGCTGCATCATTAGAGGTATAATACTCCCTACATTGGAAGTATAGCCAGACTCACAAACTCATAAATAACTTACAAATATCGCGAGAATCCATCTTGTTGTGCAAGGTTACAGGCTACTACACCCAATACCAATTTTGATACCTAAAACACTTTTTTAAGTCCTCTATCTGCAGTGCCTTATACTGCAGGTGGAGGACACATATGTTTGTCTCATTCTCAGTGTATGGACAGGCCTCAGGTGAAAGGTCAGAACCTCCAGAATTCACTCACTGAGCTGCAGAGGCTGCACTAGCACTGATTCATGATTGACTGCAGCTAATGGGGTTTAGGTAGAGAGAGTCATTTTAGGTTTAAACCAACTGGATTTCTGCATTTACACCGGCAACCCAAATGACTCATGTGAGACTCATTCTGCTTTTTGATTGGATAAATGTCTTGAGAACCAAAACACCACGTTATAACATAAACAACTTGGCCATTTAGCCATCATGTCCAGTGCTTTATAACCAAGAGTAAATCTGCATTTGAACATGTTTACCTTGTATCTGGGGACACAGATAGGTTAAGTTTATAGAATTTAAACATACTGTCCCTTTAAGTACTTCACACTGATATTTGACCTTATGATCTTAATGCATTAAAGAATGAACGCAGTTTATAAACATTTTAGTATTTAATTAAAAATACAATTAATTATACATTTGTTAAGAAAGACACATTCCTACTTTGTGTCACCAGCCAGTCACAGCCGACACCTTTGCTTCTCAAAATATCACCTCTCAAGCTAAGCAGTTTCTATAAATGCACTCTCTCCCCACTCCTTCATTATGTTGTTAGCTCCCCCAACTCCACCGCAGCAGCAGAACCATCAGCTTACTTCATCTCCTCCTCTTCACCACCACCAGTCCTGCTTGAATAACCACAAGAAAAGCAGAGCAGTAGGAGACAGGGGGTGGATGAAAACATTTTCTGAACACTCAAACCGCAAATGCCGGGCAATACAGGATTACGCAAACACGCATGAATCACTCAAAATACAACTTTTACAAGTGAAGTTACAACTTTATGACTTTTGGAGCAATGTTATAATTTCCATGTCTGAATAATCTTCATTCTCCTGCATTCAAGACGTGATTGTGCCGATCTATCCCCGTTTTCACCGCCACCGGTACACGATTTTATTTTCTTAATCAGCAATACATGTAGGATTCGGCACTGCAATTTTCCAACCTGGAAGTCAGCGGACTTGTTTCTTTTATTGCAATTTAAAATGTCCAAATTATAACATAATGATCCACGAGTGTCATAGATTATAACTATAGAGCAGACAAATGCGCAATATGTCTTCTGAACTACCCTTTTAAGTTCTCAAATTAGTCATTTCAAATACCCATTTTCAGAACCAAATACGTCGAAGACAGACTGAGCGGTGACACTTGAGGCATATATTGTCAGTGACCCTTCTCATGTGTCTATTTAAAGACAGGAAGTGACAACGGGGGCACTTCCTGTGAGTAGTGAGAGGCTGACCTTTGCCCTCATTACGTTAGCTCTCACAGTGCAGCAGAAGAGCAGGAGACAGGGCCGATAGCATCAAACGGTTTTAAACACACAAATAGAACACAGCCACGCCACATAAAGGTGTTAGTTTTTACGAAACTTTTGCTAAAATAAGAGTGATCTACATATATTATTTTTCTCAGGAGGATCGGATAGAAAGCGTGTGTACAGTCAACACATGCTGTAGTTTTAGTTTAAAGCTGCAATATGCAACAATATGAGGGTCCACTACCTGCTTGTCTCCATGGAGATGTTATTGCTATGCCTGGAATATTACACCTGGAGCTGCAGCGACACACAACACAGGCAAAGCTGCATACGTGCGTGTTTTTAAAAGTGTCCGTTTACACCAGAGGCGTCAGAGCAACACCAAACCGTTTTATATTGCTTACATATGAATTGCTGATTGGATGAATTACGTTTAAAAACTACACAAAGCAATACGCAGCAGTAGCGAGCGGTTAGTTAGTTTAGTTAGCTTACCAGTTAAGTTTCAGTGTCTGCACGCCATGCGCCTTTCCCTTCACAAATTGTCCTTGTAAAATTGATGCTTGACGTCGTAAAGTGTTTTATATTTATCCTCCAAGGCTGTAAACTTTTTGTAGTTCATCATGAGTCATTCTCCGATTTACACGACTGTAGTGTTTTTAGAGACTTATTTTGAAAGGGCATCTGAAGTTTATTGATACACATATGACACCATGTGCTTATTTCCTGTCTTTCCCCCGCTAAAAACCCGGGAGACGCTCAGTTGACGCTGGAAAATTAGAACTCCATCCTATTTTGAGCGTTGCGACGCACATATGACATTGCTGGTGCAGATTAAAATGAAAAATGCTTGTTTCCTGCTTGTTTCCTGCTTGTTTCCTGCGTGTTTCCTACTTGTTTCCTGCTTGTTTGCTGCTCATATGCTGTGCGTTTCCTGTGCGTCTGTTGCTGTGACTCCAGTGTCAGTGGTTTAGTTGTGATGTGACACTCACACTCAGAGCGGTGTCGGCTGTGCTGCTGTGTCACTGCCTTTGAAACTGCACGCGCCAGACCAATTGTTCACACCATAACAATTTATTTACAGTGGAAAACAAAAGATTACATACGCTATATAAAAAGACACATACGCTTTTTTTCCTCACTGTCTGACAGGAAATCAGACTAAACTTTTCCTGTTTTAGGTCAATTAGGATTACCAAAATTATTTCTATTTGCTAAATGCCAAGAAAATGAGAAAAGGGTTTTTTAGACAATTTTTCATTACTGTCTTTAAAGTCAGAAGTTTACATACAGTAAGATTACTATGACTTTAAACAATTTGGGAAAGCCCAGATGATGATGTCACACACTGCTTCTTTGCGTAACTTCATGGAAATGTCAAAAGAAATCAGCC